>JAFIDM010000006.1:9726495-9747281 GCA_023159025.1 Thereuonema tuberculata | reverse complement strand
TACATACCTGAAATTATGCCGTGTATTTTTGAAACACCCTGTATAATTTGTCACTTTTAATTTGCTTACCAAAAAAACAACGTTGGGCCAACGATGTTTTCATAACGTAGGCCCAACGCCTGTTTGCAAATGTTGACCCAATGTAGGCATTTGGTTGGCAAAACCACCAACCAATCCCCTACAGTGCCAACCATCAGCCAAGGTTGGGCCAACGCTTTGTGTTACGTGGGCATTCACTTCATCAGCAGCATCTGGTGTTAAATTTTTTTGAAACTAAAATTTGGAAGACACAAAAACGCATTATTTAAAGAAATTTGCTGTTTTTTATTATATAAATTCTTTTTTAAGTTTTTTTAATTTTATATCTTTTTTAGTTTCTTTTATATTATATACGTTTTTTGCTTTTTTATGCTTTTTTATATATATAATAAAAAAATAAATAAAAATAAAATATATATATTATTAATATATATATATATACAGTCGAACCTCCATATATCGAAGTAGCAAATTGCCGGAAAAAAATTCGATATATAGAAATTTCGATATATAGAATTTTATCATAATTACTCCCAAAACATTAAAATTAAAGCTAATTTTCATATACGAAACTCAATTTCTAATTTATATGCGAATCACATTAAATGAAAGTTAATACAGGTAATTAAAAAATGAATTAGTATGAAAGATTATTGAGTACTACATACCTTTAAAAAAAACAATAATCCAGACAGTAGTTACAATGATCACATTTACATTTTTTTTAAAAAAACTTCAAGTATCTTGCTGAACAGCCAGTTTTGCGGAAAGTTCATCAAAGAAATGTTAGCTTTTATTCAGTCCACTAAAAACTACATAGGAACATTTTCCGTGAATTGAAGTCCACGACGTATTGTTTCAAACGCTTCTCGCATTTCTTTTTTCGATGGTTTAGAAATGTTTTCAGATTAATTTACTTTCTCTGGTTCTTCGATTTCTTTTTCAGTTTCATGAAACGAACTCAGTGTGTCTTCCTCTGTAGGATAATCAGAAACGACATTCCGATTTTTTATAATAGTCGACACTGTGCTTGCGGGAATACCAAATTTAGCTGAAATGTCTTTTTTGCGCATTCCGCTATCTACATTCATCAGAAATTCAACATTATCCACACTTTTATCTCAATAAGTCTTGAAAAAAAATTTCGATATATAGAAACAGTTTTTCTATGTAATGAACATTGAAATTTGCTAAGAGTTCGATATATAGAAAATTTCGATATGTGGAAGTTCGATATATGGAGGTTCGACTGTATATATATATATATATATTTCTTGATATTTATTACTATTCGATACCGTCTTGATTTGATTGTGAGTTGAGGACTCTCCCTTGAGTGAAAAGAATATTGAGGGAATATTTTCATGTTTTAATATTTTGTGGTTGATCGCAGACACTGCAAGTCTGAGCACCCCTGCTATATAGGATACACAGGATACTGACATGGCACACACTGAAGCCTCTGTACATAGGCATATTAACCCGTGGGCATTATCATTGACAGAGTATGACCAATAGAATGTGTGAATAAAATTTCATTTTCATCGGACCATGTATTCAGAGTATTCATTTTTCATTTTCTTACAGTGTATTTATATAGGAGACCATTTACTAAAATTTCTTTTCACGACATAGAGATTAAAAGAAAAGTAGTGGGAAGGTTCTTTAGATTATTTTTTTTATATATTTTTTATACGATAAAAGCATCTAATGTAGTAGTTTTAAAAGGCAATGAGGAAAAAAAAAATGTTTCTTGTCTTCTGCAAGATCTAAATTCCATCTTTCAGATTGTCAGCGTGAAGTACTATCCAATTAGTAAAAAGAAAGTGGGAAAACTTCCTACAGGTTGACAGTTAGTATAATCACATGGTTCTTGGCTTTTTTATTGCTATTCGACCATATAAAAAGAACTATGCTTAACTTAGCATTTCCCTCAAAACTCTAATAAAATTTTTTTCTTCCTCTGTGTTTTCATGTGAAAGTGACATCAGCTCACAATTATGTAAAACATTTGTATTCCATAAGTAATTTCAAGCCATTTTGCAACGTTGGCTTAAACTGATAGTAACTATTGTTCAGGAAAATTTCATGATAATGACTACCAAATGTCTTAATGTGCCTGTCTATACTTATTTTCTTGTTAAAGCTGTTAAATTGACAAGGAAATCTAGTTATTTTGGAAGACTGAATGATTTCGAATATCACACTACTATTCAATTAAGTTTCAATGAATCCTTTGTAATCCTGATATTTAGCCTTTTCTTCCATTGAAAATTAGAAAACCAGCAATCAGTTCATGTTGGATGCATCAGCTTACTCGTATCCTTTGCAACAACTTTACTTTAATTACTTTACTTTGCAACAACAGATTGGCCTTGTTCAAACTTGATATACACATTTAAGAACTACAATTGATCTATATTTTACTCCTTTCGAAATGAGTCTTTGAAGAGAAAATAGCGCAAAAAGTCAACAAAAATTCCCAAAGAAACTTATATGAATATAAAGAATGGATTTCTAGGAACAACATAAAAAACAAGTACTAACATTTTCTTAATTATTCTGTTAATCTCTCATCATCTAATATGATTATAGCTAATCGGCTTTCGACATTAGGTAAAGAAAGCTCATTCATTTTATCAGATATTTCCTGTTCGTATTCGGTAGATATTATAATTCAAAAATAAATACAGGTTTGTATTTTGTATTAGCGGCTTTAAAATTAAAAAATTTAAAAAATAAGAAAAACAGTTCTGGAAAGTAGACTTTAAATTCTTATAAAAGGTTTTTTTATAAGACCTATAATGACTAATTTTAAAATGAAATAAATACATTACATTTTTATTCAATATCTTAATTATTTCAATAGCAGTAGCTCCATTGCCAAATTTGTTTTACTGTTCATCAATAGGTTGATATTATGTTCAGCTCCAATGGAATTGTTACTTCCCAAGTGAAACTGCATGAAGTGAAACAGGTATTTCCATTCTATTTTAGGCATTTTCATTGTTGGTCTCTTACCTTTGTGGGCTTTTAAATGTCGACTAAAGAGAAAAGCAAATTGAAGTATGAGTTCATAATTTGAGAAAATGGTTAGTATAATTTACAGTATTCTAATTTTATCATGATAAAATATTGAACAAAGACAACTATTGCAATTTTATCTTAGTGATCATAAATTAACTTTAACTTATATCGTAATTTAGCGGAGTCTTTATATTTATATCACAGAAGAATATTAAAATCAACATTCCTTCATTTTTTCTTTCTTGAAGACTAATGTAGTGAAAAATCTGAAATTTTCCACAATTTCAAATTTTAAATTGGATTCTTATTTATCATTCATAATTTTAATAATAAAAATCCAACTCTGATCAGAAATATTACTACCGGTTTATGTGGCAATGGTTTGGCTCTCCACAGCTTTCTGGTAGGAAGGGGGGGGGGTTACATCTAAAATATGATAAACGAGAGTGAAACTTCGCCTGAGTGAAGCTTTATTAATCTAAAGTTTAATTGAAACTTTATTTCTATAAAACTGAAGCCAATGAACGCTTTAAAAGGCCCATGCTTCAATGTGTCCAATCTCTACTCCTCAGGTTTTCATAGGACCTCAACGTCTAGACGTAATTTCTTTGAAACTGACCCTTGTCAGTCAAACGTCCCCGGAACTTGCGGTCACAGGTGAATCGGCCATGGCTGTGGATGTCTTCTCCCGTAGTTGCTCCAAGTAGTACGAACGTCCCTGGACCCTGTGGCATCAGGTAGGTCAGCAGCGGCTGAGGATGTCTTCTCCCGTAGTCGCTCCTTGTAGTACGAACGTCTCTGGACCCTGTGGTGTCAAGTAAGCTGGCAGCGGCTGATGATGTCTTCTCCCGTAGTCGGTCCTACTGGGCTCCTACCCAACAACGTAACCCTCTCTGATCTCCAGCCTGGAGACTATAGCGTAGCTCTCGGCCACCAAAAGTTCTCTTATCTTCCGGACTGAAGAATTCTCGTGGCTCTCGGCCACCAACCGTTCTCCTATTTTCCAGACTGAAAACTTATCGTGGCTCTCGGCCACCAAATGTTCTCCTATCTTCCAGACTGAAGACTTCTCGTGGCTCTCGGCCACCAAACGTTCTCCTAAAGCTAGGCTCTGTAGCCCTATCTTAAATTTAGAATGTAAGTTCCTTTTTTGTTTTGAAAGATCAAGTTTACAAGCAAGGAAATGGCCCAATGGGAGGCCCAAGATCTGAGACATTTTCTAATCTTTTTATCAACAAATAAGAAAATGACAAACTATTAAATTGGAAAGGTAGTTGTCTAGTACAGATGCACCAGTGATATTATCATTGTACGTATGATCTGGGTCTGTGAGAAAGATTGAGAAATATTTCAATTATATTAATGAAACTGATCAACAGATAAAATTACTTAAGAGATAGAACTGAAAGGAAGATTATAATTTTTGGATTTAGTCATTATTAACAAAGATATATCATACGAACATTTTGAAAAAGAATACAGTAGTAATGATATATTAAATTTTGATTTTGTTTATGCAAAACATGTAAAAAGAGCAATAATCCAAATTATGTCTGATGGGTTATAAACAATACAGAATCTGAAGAAATTCAAAAGAAGAAGGTTAAAGAAATGAAATTGTAATTTAAAAAGAATGAATACACTCCTACATTTATTAATTAAATCATTGCCAAATACTTTAATAGTAAGAACACTGAACACCAAAAAAAAAAAGATAGAATTTTGACTAAGTATTCAAAATACATCCGGAAACAATATGTCGTCGCATTAAAGAAGATATACAAGAACAAGAACATCAAAATACTCCACAGAAATTCAAGTAACATATATTCTCCAGTTCCAAAATATTCACAAATCAAAAATTTCAAAGAAGCAAAACTGATATTCATGCTTTGAGTCATACAGTATATGAATTGAAACATATTAAATATTTTGGAAAAACTGACAGAACATTTTACGAATGCCTTCAAGAACACAATGGGGGCCTGTACAACAGGAAACAGGACTGTTTGGGCAGACCATTGACTTTCCTAAAGGTCAGACTCGTTGACAAAAATTCCCTTTCAAGTTAATGATGAAAAGACACATTTTATAATAGAAGCGTGCATTATTTATTTTGAAATGTATGAACAAATGCTCATATAAAAGATTAGCTATTAACGATTATACGTTGGAAATTTTCCAACAAGTCGTAGTAACTTAGAAACAGTTTGCTAGTCAATTAAAATTTCTCATAATGTTATTACATTTTAACTGATATTAATTATTATGTGTTTATTTTTCTTGTTAGTCTTGTGTTGTAAAAATTTCATAATGTAAATAATAAGGTTTAACATTATCTCAAGAAGCCTCATAATGATGTACACCTCAAAGTACAATATGTACACCTGCAGCGCCCGCTCTAGGGGCGGGCAACCCCGGACATTTGCCAGGGGCGCCAAAATTTGGGGGCGGCATTTTGGCTGTAAGTGTAAGAAAAATATTGATGTGTTAAATACCCAATTAACAGAAAATTTCACATATCGATTTTTTTTTCGTTCGCTAAAAATTTACAGTGCATAGTGTATTTATATTGTTTTTGTCTAAAAGCTAAAAATATTTACAATTCTTGATTCTAAAGAAAACAATCATAAAAGAGCGGTGTGCTTAATTAAATTGCTGTTCTTCCGTTTCAGGGGAGAACGGAAAATCCTAGCATTAATTTAATTTCGTGGGATTATCATACAATGTATCAGTGATACTGTCACAACATTTAATGCATATACTTCTCGGAACAGAATAGCACGCGAGCAGAGCGCTGCTTGTGTTGAACATGGATAGACTTGCTTTTTACCTATAATTATAAAATACTCTTAGAGGTAATTATAATTACCTATAAGTGAAACCGCTCGAATTTTAAATTGCGGTTTCATTACAAACTAGCATTATTCTTGCTATTACATCGGTAGTGACAAAAAGTCACTATATAAATTTACTTCAGTCCGATTTCTTAATTTTTAAAGGTAAGTACATCTACAATGAAGCTGTTGTTTAGTTTTGATAGATGGTAGTTAATCGTAAATCGATTATCGAATCGAAACAATGAAAGCGTTTTTATATAAAATAAATATTTTATGTATCCAAAAAGGCTGTTTATTGAATCAATAAAATATTGCATCATATTTGAATGTATTATATACTTATAATTATTTATATTTTTGTTTTATGAAAAAAATTATTTGAATCCATAATAAAAGATATTTATTAAGTTCATTGCTTCGATAAAACGCGTTTTATAATAATATATTTGAATAATTGAATAGAATAAAATCTCAAAATCAAGAATTATAAAATTGTTTTTAATGACTATTCATGATTTGCTGAAATATTTGTTATTATAAAATACATATATAATTACACTAGACTTTCTTTACGTCCACAGGATATGAAAAATATTTTATGTAGCGCATAGAATAAATATTTTTTATGTCGGTTGACGGAATATGTGGGATAAAATGGTATTGAATACTTGATAATAGTCTTAGATCCTCACACTAAATTTCTGATAGCATTTAATTGAAATTAGTTGCATATACTGGTTTTAGCAGAGCGAGCTTAAGCTACATGAGGCAAGAAATAAAGGATAGATAAATTGGAATAAAATAACATAGTTTATAAAATCAATGATTACAGAACCTTGTAACATTTGTATTGAACAATTAATTACTTCAATGGATTCCCATTAATTAAAGTTCATCTAAAGTTCTTTTATCTCTAACGATTAAATGGTTTTCCACCAAATGTGAAATTCATTTAAAGTTAACATTCAGCATTAATACTTGATTAAATGGTCTTCTCACCAAATGTGGAAAGTTACTAAAATCTTAGCATTCTGCATTAATCTTCAATGCACTGAATTCACTTAACACTTGTATGATTATAATAATCTATTTTATACATCAAGTATATATTTACTGGATTGTAATATAAGGAATCACCACCTTAAATTAATTTCTTTCAAATCACTTTGACTCTATACTTCAACAGCAAAATCTTTTGCTAATTATTTCGAGCAGACTTGTACTAAAACCCATAAATACTTTGACTTAAAAGTTCTTTACTTTTGTTATATTCTTTAATTATTAAAGTCTTTACTAATCTTCATTAATAGTCTTTGTGTGATATGCTTTAACACTTTAATTGATTAGCTTTTCACTTTACTTTATTGAATTCGTCTTTCATTTATCGTTAGTTGAAGACCTACTGATTTGAATAAATCCTAGCATCAATTTATTCTGTCTGTAATAAATAACTTTGTCGATCCTAAAATGTGTGGACAAAATATTCAATTGTGTTTAATGTCTTAATTTAAAAGTTCTTTAACTTTCATGTTTGCTTGTTCCTATAATTCTTCATCAATAGTATTCGATTTTCTCATGTGTTGGCAATCTTTCAAGTTCCGGGATGGGAGATACAAAATAAAATTACTTACATTGACGGTGAGTAATGGTTCATCAGTTCATTCATCAATGGACACTTACTGCGATGAAAATACCTTCCTGGATTTCCCTTTTAATCGTCTGGTCATTGGCTAATGTGATTTCTCTTAGCTTAACGTTCTTTCTCAGAAACTCCATTGGTTGGGCTTAATCTATTATTTATACTATGAATTAACTTTAAAGATTAAGGTATTCTAACTCATTTAAATCTTAAGACTTTCCGTCTTTTAATCGAATACATTACAAGCACAGTCTATTGCAACATCGGATTTTAGACTCGTCCGATTTCTTCATTGCACAAACATAGCATTCCTGCTAATCTCCGTTTGTTTTCGGTAACGCCATTTCTTTGAGTCAATCGGTCTTTCTTCTTAACAATTCAACGTTGCATCCGTCATGCATCCGAGACTTCTATTGTTACTGCTTTCCATGTCACATGACAAATGAACATACTTTGACTTTCGGTTTCATAATAAACAAAATATTTCAAATATTTTGAAGATACTACTAATTTAATTTTGCCATTAAGGAAAAATAAATTTCCCACAGAATATAATTTTGAAGTTATGTTAATTACGGTTTTAGCTTATGTAGAACAAGGATAAATCTTTATTTTTAATTATTATTTTTTAGTTTACATTGTTTAATTTGAGTTATGTGCGTGCCTCTTCGAGAAATTCTGACCGTCTAAGAAAACTGTCTGGTTACCAGTTCAAAAAAAGAAGACTGGAACAGGAAGCAGAAAGGAAAAAAAAAATCTGGCGCGTTAAAAAATTATATCAAGAGTTGTATTAAAGCAAATGACTACTCTCAGAAACCAACATCAAGTCCGGTTATAAAATAAAATACGGAATCGTCAGAGAATGATGATGACAAATAAATGAACGAAGTTTCTAAATCAATTGGAACTGACGACACTCTGACACTACCATCACCAGATGAAAGCATTGAAAAAATTGACACCAACGTGACACCCACAGAAAACGTTCTACAAACTTTGAGTACAAATCCAGCATTGTGGCCAAGAATTTTAGGAGACGCCGAAAGAAGTTTTTTATTAAGACAAGGTCCACCTAAACCATTACATAATTACAAATTTCCTTCCAATGACTGTGGTCGACATTTTAGTGCAAATTATTATACACGAATTTTAAGCAATGGAGAGCAAGTTTTACGAGACTGGGTAGTGTACTCTGTTCACAAAACTGCGTTTACTGCTTCTGTTGCAAAATTTTCGGCTGTATAGTTAGTTCTCTTTCAAAAGAGAGTTTTAAAAGTTGGAAGCACCTTGGCAAAACTTTAAAAGAGCATGAAATTACCAAAAATCATATTCAAACCCAAAACTCATGGCTAGAAATGAACCAAATGTTAAAGTGTTGTAAAACTATAGATGCGGCTGCTCAAAGAATTATTAATGCCGAAACAAACCATTGAACCATACATTTATATTTTTTTTTCGGCATCTACTTTTCGATGGGCAATACTTTTAAAACATGTTCAAGGTTTAACTTAAACCATTGAGTGACCCTCATATAGGAGAGTAGGAAAGAGGCCTTAAAGCCTTTGAGATTTCATTTGGGAGATGTATACGACACCTTGCTAAGCATTTACGAAAACTGAGAAATTGATAATTTAATAAGAGACGAGGCCTCGGGTTTATTAAATTATATTAAACAATTTAGGTTTTTGTGCTTATTAGTTATTTGGCATAAAATACTAAATTGCATTAATCCAATAAGCAAGTTGATGCAAACAAAAGATTTTGATCTAGCCTCTGCACTTGATCTTTTACAAAACTGCAAAATATTTATCAAGAATCTTCGATCAGATTCGTCCTTCGATGAAACTATTATTGATGCAAAAGAACTTGCTACCGAAATTGACGTGGAGGCTAATTTTGAATCAACAATAACACGACACCGCGTAAGAAGAATAAAAAGGAACTTCTCATAAGAAGCACGAGATGAACTGATCGAAGATCCAAAAGAAAAATATAAAATAGTTTTTTTTTTTTTTATTTTACAATCGATCAAGCACTAAATGCACTAAATTGTAGATTTGAACAACTTAGTAATCATAGTTATTATTTTCAATTCTTATGTAATATATGCGATTTAAATACGATGTCCAAAGAAATGCTACTAAAACACTGTAAGAAGTTAGAATCTATTTTAACTGATGGTGATTCTGTTGACATAAATGGAATACAATTAGCAGAGGAAATTTCAGAAGTATCTGCGCTTTTGGGCAAAAAAGAAAGCCTAAGCAATGTACTGCGCTTAATTACAAAGTTAAATTTTGCCCAAAACCTTACTACTGCTTTAAGAATATTGCTAACGATTCCAATGTAGCAAGTGGCGAAAGGAGTTTCTCTAAGTTCAAATTAATTAAGAACTTTTACGTTCGACTACTACACAAAATCGTGTTAATGGTTTGGCCATTTTGGCAATTGAGCATGAAATCAAGTTGATCAAGTAAATTTAAAAGATGTAATAAAAAAGTTTGCAGAACTAAAAGTGAGAAAAAAAAGTTTTTTGTGATTTTAGCGTAGTTGATGTTACCTTGTTTTATTTTCAAAATAATGGCATTTGGATTGATTGTGCAATAATACACATTTTTAATAGCATTTAAAAATTTAAAAAAATTAAATGGTTAACAATTTGTGGCTAGATACAGATATTTCTTAATTAATTTCTACTGTTTTGTACTGCTTGATTATCAATTTTATATTATGTTACATGTTTCTTTCTAAATACATGCCTTTATTAAAATTTCAGTAAAATGATTTGATTTTTATTGAAAATAAAAAATATGTATCTTTATTTAGTATATATATATATATACATAAAATAAAGTTACATTTTTTATATTTTCAATAAAAATCAAATCATTTTACTTAAATTTTAATAAAAGCATCTACATATATTTGTAATATTCTTCAGGGGTGGCAATTTGTCATTTTGTCCGGGGCGACGTAACCGCTAGAGCGGGCGCTGACACCTGTTAGTACAATATAACGTAATAGTGGGTAGAAGATGTAATGAAAAGTTTCAGTCGAATTTTAGTTAATGAGAATGATTTCCCATCATTAATCTTCTTCTCTTTCATTTCTTCACTGATTATTTTACAATCTCTTCTTCAAGTCACATTAAGTATTAAAAATGATATTCAAATATAGATCTTGCTTGAATCAAAAAATTTTTGAGTTTATTTTATTTGATTTCGAAATACAGGATTATTCTAAAATCATAGGAACAGCTCTGGTGCTTTATTTCGGAACATTCCTCAATGTGTCGTAGAATGTAAATGCAACAGTTGTGGACATATATTGTTTAACAAAAATATTTGTTTTAGTGTACCCTACCAACCCTTAAAGTTTGTCCTACGAATTTAGAATCATCGTGTGTATGGCAACCCTATCTAAAAAAATCAATGAACAAATTCATCCATTAAAATAAAAGTATAACTGAGCTCCAGAATTTAAAATTATTGGTCTCAGGTATGCAAAACTAAAAAAAAAAAAAGAAAAACACAAGTTGTTTCATGAAGTATCGGATCTTCACGCATTAGCATTGTCATAATTAGATATTTGAGCCAATCGATACGTTCTTTGAAAATTTGGTAGTTTGCCGAAATCCATTATTCACTTGGATCCTTTAGAAAGTTTTATCTGTGAAAAACTGGCCACTGCTCTTTCCAACATGACACCAAAACACCTTTTCTACTTTAATCCCTCACGAATCTGTTAAAGACTATTTTTTCGAATGGGAATTTGTATTATTCAAAAATTATGGTTATTATATATACTTAATAAAATGATGACACACATAACTAAAAACTTTTTAAAAATATATTTTAAAAAAACCCATTAAAAATAATTTTTACAGAGGACAGGTTTCGTCATTCTGAAGATGACATTATCAACTAACATAATACAATAAAACAAGTGCTTAAATACAAAGGATGATCATACAATTTTCTTAATATAATTTGCATCATTAAAATATTATGGAATTTAGACCAATAGAAAGAAGTCAGCTCAGCTGATCAGGTGTGTTTAGTAGGCAATTGGAGACGAGAAGCATCTGTAATCGTATTGACGTCGGCTTTGAAAGGAAATGAAGTTTTTGGACCAGACATCACTGAGGAGCTTTCGACAGAAGGTTCAGTTCTTCATGCATCTATCGGCTGAGGAA
This sequence comes from Thereuonema tuberculata, assembly GCA_023159025.1. Classification (NCBI taxonomy): domain Eukaryota; kingdom Metazoa; phylum Arthropoda; class Chilopoda; order Scutigeromorpha; family Scutigeridae; genus Thereuonema; species Thereuonema tuberculata. The sequence goes on along the minus strand of JAFIDM010000006.1, from coordinate 9,735,541 downwards.
TGTGTCTAGATTGACCGCATCACAAGCGTCGCAAGGAACCAAACGGACATTAACCAAGCTTTTTTCCCCCTGTGAATAAATATTAAAAAAAAATATACGGGGAGGAAAGGGAAAAGGGGGAAGGCCAAGGTAAATATAGGAAGCGCAAAAGAAAATAACCTTTTTTTAAAACCAATTGAAGACAGATCCCTTGAACTTGCGCAAGAAGTGGTTGTGTTCCGAACATAAAACGATGGGTTTGTTGTATTCAAGTTGATGGCCGAGTAGATGTACATGGGCAGCAGTGGCATAAATAGGATCACTTATTTTAACAGCCGTAGAGTGATGAGAAACCACTGCTTAAGGTTTTGACTGATTTCTTCTACGTACAGACATATGTTATTACAACATTGAATAACTTAAACAACCCACTGATCAGATTACGTTCATGGCAATTGGATCTATTACTTATGCGATGGTGTTGTTGTCGGGAGATGTGACTGCAATTTTGAATGGTTTCAATATTTTATTTAAAGCGAAGAAAAGAGATTGGTGAAACGGGACTGAAAAAAACTTTTCCGGTTTAAATTTAGTAACATCATTATTATAGTATACTCGGAATATGCTTGAGTGATTTGCTTATTGATGATACAAGCAGGGTAGTCATTATTAACAAAACTTGATCTGATGTTTTCAATTTTGTTAGTGAAGACTTCAATATTGCTGGATAAAGCGAATGCCCTATTTACTGTCATGCTAATATTATTTATGGTGAACGAAGTGGGACAATACGATAATAAACTCAAAGTGATTCCATGATTAGAAGCCTTCTATACACAGAGGTAACACAGTTTATCTGCGAACGGGTTATCATAATGTCCAGAAATGGAATGGAAGAATTCTGTTGTTTTTCAAGTTTGAAATTAATATTGGGATGTATTTCATTAATAATATCCATTTGGCCTTCCTGAATGCTGGAATCGGTGCAAAACAGAATGTCATCGATATATCTATAACAGAGGGGAAAGCAAAGTTCCCCCTCATCGTAGATAAGAAACGCTTATCTTAGTTTCAATGTAAATCATTATTAGCTCTGCGAAGACAGTGGAAGAACACTCATTAACAAAAAAAACGACACCTAGAAGGAGTTGTCCGATGAAGACAAAAATTGATGGAGCGGAAGATTATGTACAGAATAGAAAATGATTAAAATTTCAGACAAATTGAATGATTTATTTCAGAGTTACAGAGTTACAAAGTAACGAGCTCAATAAGGTGTTGACCCACCTCTACCCTGAATGCAAGCTGCCACACGACGTGGCACAGAGTGATAAAGCTCCCTGATGGTCTCCTGCGGTATTTCTTGCCAAATTTGCTCCAATTGTCGGGCTAGGTCATCCACATTCCCTGGTGGATACAGTCGCCGTCCCATCATATCCCAGACATGCTCGATTGGAGAGAGATCAGGGGATCTGGCTGGCCAAGGAAGTGTTTCACAAGCTGCAGGACAGGTCATAGCAACACGTGCCGTATGTGGTCTGGCATTATCTTGCTGAAAAATAAGGCCAGGGTACTGCAAAAGGAAGGGTAGCAAAACAGGTTTCAGAATGTTGTCGACGAACTGCTGTGCTGTAAGTGTGCCGCTAATGACGACCAAAGGTTTCCGGCTGTCAAGCGAAATGGCACCCCAGACCATAACTCCTGGTTGAGGGCATGTGTGGTGTGCAATAGTGAAAGCAGGATCGGCGCGCTGCCCTAGGCGTCTCCAGACACGTCTGCGACGATCGTCACGAGACCGTTGGAAGCGGGATTCGTTACACTATTCGTCCCAGTCAGCATCATTCCAGGATCGAGCCAAGCCCCACTGTAATCTGGCCCGACGGTGGGCAGACGTGAGAGGCAGGTGGCGTAGCGGTCGGTACGAGCGTAGATGTCGCTCTCTCAGCCGTATGTGAATGGTGATGGTGGACACTCGCGTGCGGGTCACACGTCTGATGGTTGATAACGATGATTCAGGCGTTGTGACAGCTGATCTGACAATCGCCGCATTACTTCGACCCATATGACGAGTGATTCTCCGATTTGCCCAACCTGCCTCTTTCAATCCAATGATACGATCTCTTTCAAACTCTGACAGTTGCACGTAATGAGCTCGAATCCTGCGGCAAGGCATTTTTCAGTCGTTGCGTTGAAAGATATCCTAACTCGCAATGCAACAGAAATTTTGACCATCAGATTGAGAATCGCTTCTTATATACACCTGCTGAGTGCGCAGTTCCGATGCGCTGTAGCTCTCGCTATTCATTCATTGGACACCAAAGTTTAATCATTTGCATGAGCGGTCCCAATATCTTTGCATAGGAAATTTCGTTACAATCGGACAACTCCTTCTAGGTTCGTCGTTTTTTTTTGGTAATGAGTGTAGACTAACCCGTGAAGAGCCCACTTCGGGCCGATAAAACATTCCTTCAATGAAAAAATGTGTAACTTGAATAAAGCCCTAATAAGGTGACAACAGGTTTCAAATTGTTGTCTATTGATGAAGCTGTGGAAGTGCTTATGGATCAAATGATTAAATGTTTACGCTACTGAATGTTGTAATAATAACGAATGTTGTAACCCATCTCAAATGCACCTGGTGAAAATTATATTAAGAAAATTGTATGATCACCCTTTGTATTTACGCACTTGTTTTATTGTATTATGTTAGTTGATAACGTCATTTTCAGAATGAAAAAAACCGGTCCTCTGTAAAAAATATTTTTAATGTGTTTTTTAAAATATATTTTTAAAAACATTTTAGTTCTGTCTGTCATCATTTTATTAAGCATAGTTCAAATATCCACACGTTCAGCCAAATCTGCCTCTCTTTGTTTTTCATCACAAATACCAAGAGGAGGAGCATCAACTTTCCTCCGGATTTAGCTTTTTCCAACCCAAAAGGAATAATATCATCGAAACATTTGCTCCTAATTTATAGAAAAAAATATTCATCCTTTGCAAAACGGAAGAAATATATAAATGCCCAAATTCGTTTGCTTTCACGTCCTTGAGCCATCACCGATGGCAATCTGGGACAGCTGTTTCGTCTTTATTAGGATACATCAATCAGATTTATGATCAAGCTCAGAACACGTGAAAGCCTATGGATCCTTCGATGATGGGTCAAGGGCAAGAAATGAAACGAATTTGTGCATTTATGTATTTTTTCATATTACGTTGGTGCACGTTAAACCTTCTTGCATCTTTTGTAAATAGCAAATGTAATATAAATCAAATTGTTATTAGATTTTTTTTTAGTGATATCTAAGTAGCATTATAATTTTAATTCTCTGATTAGCAACAACTATAACACATAAAAATATTGTTGCCATGACATCTTCCTTATCTGGAATTTATTTCTCTTGTAATCATTAGTTCTTTCTTGTTCGAAGAAATTTTCATTGTCCAACTTTATTTTACTTCCTAATGCAGATAACATTTATATTTACGTTTACTTTTTTTTATTTATTTTTATTTTACAACTTATCTGCAGTTTCCTTAAATATTAAATAATTTTCTTTTGAATTTGAATAAATCTTTGTAAATAACTTTTTAAAAATGGCCAGTGTTAATTACTTTTAAACAAAGAATTAAAGTGCCTTAAATTAATAAAAAAGGGTGGGAAAAAGACTCGGAAATAAAAAATATCTAGCATTCATCGATGAGAGTTTGGGACGGCCCGTTTCCTCCTAACCGATGAATGCTCTGATATTTTTTATTTCTGTGTCTTTTTCCCACCCTTTTCTGTTAATTTGAGGCACGTTAATTCTTTGTTTACATAAACCGGGTAGGATTTGCCTTGGTTGTTTTTTGTATTCAAATTCCTTTGCGCCTGATATATTCTCAGGACAGGATTAGAAATTGTACTTGTTTTGTTTCTATTATTAAATGTTTTCTTTTGAAACGAAGCCACAGCCAGAAGCGGTTGTGGATACCCTTATTACTTTTGCAGAATCTGAGCATTTCATCTGGTGAGTGGATTTGGCTGATGAATCCCTAAAAATGACGAAAAGGACCCTTCCCAAACTCTCACCGATGAATGCTCAGATATTATTTATTTCTGTGTCTTTTTCGCACCCTTTTCTGTTAATTACTTTTATATGTCTGTTTTCTAAACTCCTCTAAATTTTTATATTCTTTAGAAACGATAGATTTCATCCGGAAAGGTAAAAATTAATCAAGCGAATATTAGTGTTTTTGCTATAGTTAGTTTAGCAATAACATCAGCTCTTTAAAACTCATACTCACGCTCAATAGAGTTTATGATGAAAAATAGAGAATGTTGAAAATTGGGTTGAAGAATACATTTTGTTCAACCTTGCATTTCGACTATATATTGAATAAAATCTTGGATTACGTATGAATGTGACCTGATCAACTAATAACATTATTTCTAAGAAAACCAAAACTTTCCAATTTTAAAAATTGTTTACCAACAAGCAATAGGATTGAACAAGGTTTGTGATATAAATTAGTCTGAAACTAAGGGATGTTTTGTTCAGATAGTTTTATAGTTTATTCGGAGTAAAGAATTATGTTATTTCTATGTTGTTTTGTTTTGTGAGATACCAATGACAGTATAATATTTCGTCAAACACTAAGGGATTTCTGAACACCATAACTCAAGTCGAAGCCATATCGAGACATTGGAAAATATAACGATTTATTAATTTGTTACTTCATCAACAATATTTAATACGATATTAATGTGGATGGATGGAGGTCCACTAAGCATGTTATTTTACAACTCTATTTTAAAGAATACCTAAAATACAATTCCGATATCCATTACAATAATCTCTAAGTCTTTAATATCTTTCATGAAATTTTACCTCAAATATTTAATAAAAAAAAACTTGTACATAGTTATGATAAGTATAAGATGTTTGTTTGAAGAAAAACTTCGAATATGGAAGAAGGTTATTAAACATAATGTGCGTAAAATTTATTAAGGTAGGTCCATCTTATTGTTCCTTCTTACTGCTCCTTCTGAAGGTTCCTTCATGGTGTTGCAATGTTCACAAACATGAGAATATCTTCTTTTGTTTAATTTCTGAGTGAACATACAAATCGTGGCTCTGTCAATGCTCGTCCAGGTTGAAGAATATCACAGACACTCACCCAATCCTCTTTCAGTTTACTTCAGCCACCACTAGAAATATAAATATTTCACAAATAATCTATCCTCTTTGATGAGAAGATCCATTTTACAACTTTGCCACGAAAACTGATGAATTGTGAGAAAGCTTCATTTTCTTTCAGAGCAGCAACGTTTGTACATATGCACGAGTTTGTATAGATGGGATCGCTAGCCACCCAAATCCGTTCTGCAACGCAGATGTTAACATATGAAATTTGTTAAAATTTGTTAAAACAAATGAATGAAATGAATTTGATTAATATTTTCTCTATTCATTTATTAAAATATCATTAGCATTTGATCAATCAAGAGATTTGAAAAAATTGAGAACCTAATCAATTAATGTGGCTAAAGTTCATATCTTTGATTAGGTGATTCAGTAATTCTTTCTAACTCAGTTCTAAGTTATTGATGTATGTCTGTTGTGTACGTGTTCTGTGATGAAAGTTTGTTATTAATCTCTTATTATAAATCACACTGATGGTAAATGAAAAATAGAATATGATAATTAGCATTAAACTTCACTTTCTGAATAAATCATAATAAATAGTTTTTCAGTAAATTCCTGATCTTTTAAAATGCACTATAAACACATTAAACGTAATAAATAATAATTCAGCGAAATTTATTACTTCACTTAACTGCTAAAGTTTCAGTTTATCAAGAAAACGATGCATTGAAGCGATTTATCTCGGTCATTTATTCCAGCTGCAATTCTGTATTATGACACATTTTCAATTTCCTTTTTGGTATTCAGTAATATATTGCATTCACTAAATCAAAAGTATGAATAGATCCGTTGCAAAATTATTATGAACCTTACATCATTATGAGTATAAAGGCGTTATAATCATTGGCATTGTTTACTGTTTATTTCAACCAATGAACAATTTTATTATTTCTTTCTATTATCGTATTAAAATTATCTTCATTAATTTCATCATAAATCTTTTATTTCAAAAATTCAGAAATTAAATTTCGGGAAAAATTAAAGTATTTATTCTCTAAATATATGTTTCAAAGATTACCGGTATTTTCATATAATGATGAGTAATTAATGTAATATTTAAAAATTACAACAGTTTTAACTTCACGCTGAAATCTGGATATATTTTGCTCGTGGTTTCTATCCGTGGCTTTATTCACCGCATTCTCGTCCTCTGGAATCTTTTTTATCTTTTTTTCTTTATCTCTGCTGTGAAACGAGTTGAGAATTAATAACAAAACAAAGCTAAAACAAATCATCTTGTTTGTCGATTCGGCGAAGGCAGTTGTTCTCGCGATCTCAACGAGAACAAACTAGACTTGAACACGGGAAGTTCTCTTCCCGTGTAAAGTGATTCGACAAGCGGCAACTGGCAATTGACAAGTACTTGAGTTCGTTTGACAGAAGTTTTCGAGAGCGTGTAAAGCAGTCATAAAAGATATTATTTTTTTTTATTCTTTCTGAGCCCTTCACCAAATGGGGAAAATTAATAAAAACTGAGTATTAAAATCTAATAGTAAAAACTAACCATTTTCTTTTATGTAATTAATTTCATTTGCTTCATTATTGCATTGAGTTTGCGTATTTTCGAATTGTTCACTTTCATTTTAGAAAAAAGAAAAAAACAATATTACGATAGTTTCGTTATTAAAATGATAGCATTCACTTTTTCATACATATTTTTCAGTTTGAAAAATATAGAATTAGTTTACAGTAACTAGCTTCAAATTTAACAAGCGTAGTTTATAAGTTGCATATTTATCTACAAATTCCTTCCTGATTACAAAACTCTGCACACTTACAAAAACTCAGCACACACCATAATTAATATTTAAAACTGTTTTTATTAAATACTACGCAAATTTTCGGGAAGTATTTATCGTTCGCCCTTTCTCAAACGAAAATTAAAATATTTTGGAATAAATAAACAACAAAAGAGGTTTGAACAATAAAACCAAATTTAAAACACATTAAAGCAACAAATTCAATTGTTGTTACAATCATTTATCAATTTAATTCAATTCCGTTATTTAAAACAATTTTGAACATTACCTATTTCGTAATAAAATTATGATAACATCAATAAAATTAAGTACGACTATTGTTACTATTTTATTAACATAAGTTTTTACAAAATCCTTTACTAATATAAATGTAGAAGGTTCTACGTTTGCGCCCTTATACCTATTTTTTTTTTCTTTGATATTTTTTTATTATACAACATTCTAAAATTTTTCTAATCCTTAAATCAGTTTCTATATACAAAATTTTGATATCACTATTCTTAATATGCGCATTTTGTAAACAATGGTCCGCAATGAATCAAGCATCCAGATTTTTGTTTTTTAAAGAACTTCCGTGTTCCAATATGCGTTCAGACAATGTTCTCTTAGTCTTTTCGATATAAAAATCACCACATGTTCTACAGTCAATTCTTTATACAAATGTCATTTTGTCCGTCACAATAACTTGTTTTTTTTACTTTAACAATTTTTTTATTTTATTCTTATATCTGAAACTTATGTTTATATTAAATGATTTACAAAGATTTTTCAAACACATACTATATTCATTTAGATATGAAACACAAACCTTATTTCCTATCTTTTCCACTTCTTTTATTTTGAATGTGTTATAATACCTTATTTGGATATTAATGAATTTTTCAGTGTAATCATTGTTCTTTAAAATATTAGTTATATCTTTATTTTTCCAAATAAGTTTCTTCCTTACTCGTATTTCTCTCAACTCTTCTTATAAAATTTTCTACAAATCCTTTTTTGTATTAAAAAAATTATTGTCGTGGCAGACAAAATGAAATGGGAGTTGTATAAAGAACTGACTGTAGAACATGTGGTGATTTTTATATCGGAGAGACTAAGAGAACCTTGTCTGAACGTATATTGGAACACGGAAGTTCGCCGATCTGTAGTCTTCAGATTTTGCAGGCCATTGTTTAAAAAAAGGGCATATTATGAATAGTAATATTGCTACCGAGCTTTTGTATAGGTTCGGTGGCGGAGGGGAACAGAATGCAGCGAGAGCCAGGTAATTAAAAACCTGAGACTTTATTATTAAAGATTAGTGATCAAATACAGTTAACTGAAATAACGAAAGAGTTCTACGGCTAGGCTGACTTCTCCACAGTCTTCTAACGGCTAGCGATCGTCTCAGGATACTACCGAGGACGGGTGCTGTAGTCTCTGCTTCGGTTAACTTCTCCAATGCCTTCTAACGATTAGCGGTCGTCTCAGGGTTCTACCGGGGACGGGTGCTGCAATCTCGGCGTCGGTTGTCTTCTCCGATGCCTTCTAACGAAACAGCTAGCGGGCTTCTCAGGTTTCTACCGGGAATGGGTGCTGTCGTCTCGGCGTCGTTTCTTCACAGTCTTCCGTCTAACGAAAACACCTGGCTCGGCTATTAATTGACTTCTCTCTGGGCGGCTGCCCACCAAACCTCTTCTGCTACACTCTATCTCCTGGCCGGAGACCCTCTAGTGGCTGGGAAAAACAAAACTATCTCTTCTCACTGGCTTCGAGTAGAGACCTTCCTTCTGTGCTCCTGCCCAAGACCGTTCTCGAACGCTGTGCTCCAATTGGAGACCTTCCTGGTTGGGCTGCTGCCCACAGCCGAACTGAAGTTCAGGCGCTCTGCTCCCCGTTTTATGGGCACAGACTGCCTCGCTCTTGGCTCTGGAACGGTCGAATCGATTAAAAGTAGGTTGGGTGGATAGAGTCGACTTCGTTGAAGGGAGAGTGGTCCAAAACGGCAGGTAACAACATCAAAATTTTGTATAAAGAAACTGATTTAAGGATTAGAAAATTTTTAGAAAGTTCTATAATAAAAAATATCAAATAAAAGAAGTTTAACGTGCCGGAATAATTATAAGTTAGGTATCA
>JAFIDM010000006.1:9704584-9723752 GCA_023159025.1 Thereuonema tuberculata | reverse complement strand
TGCGAATCCTAACTTTAGCTAAGTGCCCTGGTTTGATACCTAACTTAAAAAATATCAAAGAAACAAAAAATAGTAGGTATCACGGGGCCAACGTAGACCAAAATATTTTAATTTTCGCTGGAGAAAGGGAAGACGAAAAATACTTCCCGAAAATTTGCGTAGTATTTATTAAAACAAATTTAAATACTAAGATGTTGTGTGCTGAAAATTTCCTGCCCGGCCGGTACTTTTTGATATCCTTTCTAGCTCCATAAAATAAAACTTCACACAGATTTTGAACTCAATTACTTATATTTCAACTAACTTATTTACAATTATAATACATACGCCTCTTCGGGAGGGATGAACATTCAACAAAGTATAATGATTAAGCTTCTCCAGATCGTGGCCAACAAACCTACAGCAAAAGGCTGTTTGTTGGCAGATGCCATTGTTTATATTCAGGCCATCACACTGTTAGCTTCCTAACAGCCGGCGTGGCCGCGCGGTCTAGACGGCGGTCTGCCGTGTGGCCAGTATACCGGTAACTGGGTTCAAATCCCGGCAGTGGCATAGATATGTTTTTCCCCTTGTGTTTCTTCTTCTGTCCGTTTCTACGGGGGTAGCGTGAGTTGCCTCACCCTGGGCAACGTTTTGCCGGATAAATGCTACCATTTCTCGCCCTTGTTGTTGACCTAAAGATTCATTTCTACGACACGGGCATTGGAAGAAAAAAACGTGTTTTTAATTTGTTTTTAATGCCTATTTTTTTGTTATATTTATTCCAACATATTTTAATTTTTGCTTGACAAAAGGCAGACGAAAAATACTTCCCGAAAATTTCCATAGTATTAAATAAAACAATATTATATACTAATTATGGTGTGTGCTGAGTTTTTGTAATGATGCATAGTTTATGATCACTGTTTAAATAACTTCACTCAAAGCCATCGCAAAATAAACAACACAATGGAAAAGTGTTCTGAAAGAATTAGAAAAAACTTTGGCTTAATCACCATTTGTATTTGAGACTTCAATTCAATTTATATAAATATCTCAATTCATTGTAGTTTTATGACTTTCATCAAAGTTTTAGAATAGTACTTAGATGAATATTCTAGTTAAGATCTATTAGGTTCACTCGATTCCAAGAGTTTCAATATCTTTGAACAAAATTTTATATATTTATATATTTATATATATTTTATAAACTTTTACATATATATATTTATAATTTTTTTTATATATTTTAAAAAAAAATGAAAAATTGCTATGAAAAAATGACCACTTTAGGATTTACAAACTGTTATTGTCATTCAAAATAGTTGCCCCATTTTCTCTACAGAAGAGAATTTTTTTTTTAATATTTGTTTCTTATCGATTAACAAAAGATACCCATCAGTTAAGGAGGTCTGTGGTGGGTCAGTTATGATGGGGGACGGGAAATTCTTTTCTTTTTGCGTTTGGTTTTTTCTTGGATAAAATTTCCAATTTTCTTGTTTTTAAAAATTTTAAAACTCGTGCTAAAATATGAAGATTTAATTCCAATGATAACTCATTGATTAAAATTTGTCAACTTCCTTGATATGAAAATTGGTTCAAATAAGCAAAGATATTGTATTATTTGTCGTTTATCTATTTGTCTATTGATCTGAGGTGATACGGTTTCTTGAGTAAAATCAGAGATAGCTGAGAAAGTAGTTAGAACTCAAAGGAAGATTTGAGAAGACAAAATAAGATCAATCAGATGGTTTGAGGAAAAGAGGAATTCGAAATTAGACGTTTCAGTATCTGTGATTGTCAACCAGCATTAGCAAAAAGAAATGAAATAAATACATTTCTGTTAGATATTACATCAAAATCAAAACTTAATAAATAAAAAGAAATTAATTACGAATCCTTTTAAGATATTTTTATGAAATTGAATACAAAGAAATCCTATATACAAGTATTAATTATATAAACTTCTATTATGAAAAAAAAAATAATATGTCTTTTAATTTTTCAAAAAAAATTGAAATCATATAAACTTAATTTCAAATCCTATTTATTTTAATAACTTTAAATGTAAATCCATTACTTTTAATTCTTTAATAAAATATTTTGAGTTGTTTAAAATACAAATACTGAAAATTTATACTGAAATTTAGTATTATTCTATCCACACATCTGTTTAATTCTTGGAAAGGTTTTGAAATAAATTGAAGTTTATATTGCTACAAAATTTATAAAATCTATTGCATAAAGATGCCTAAAAAAATTTAAAATGGGGAATTTGATACTCATAATTTTTCCTTATATCGAAAGTGTCTACATATTTATAATTATTGTTATCAATGTTTTGTAAACGAAAAACAAAATCCTATTCACATTTCAATTAATATTAAACATACTTATTTAAATATTAAAAAAAACCATTGAAAGCGATTTTAAAATAGTGATTGATTTGCATAGACCAATAAAAATATATTACAAATAATGCTACTATAATTTATTGATTTCCTATTCCTTTAATTTGAGAATATATTTCATTGTCAAATTCACTGCAATTGTTATATAATATGTTCACTTTAAGCCTAATTTATTTTTATAAATATCTAATTTAAAATTTATTTCCAATTCAACACTTGAAATAATTTTTTTTTATTTTAAGAACTCATATGATAGATTTGCTTTCCAAGAAAGAACGTAAAAATACTTTAGATTCTTTTCAAAACAGAATTTGTTATTTTATATCATCGTGATTGGTTTTTATCTAACTTTGGATTTACAAAGAAATAATGTAGGTCTCTGTCAGTTTCAATTTTTTTATATTTAATTTCTTCAAGAATTGGTTTTAAATTTTAAAAAATATTAATCGAAATAAGCTAAAACAGGATCTTCGGCTTTATTTCGATATAAAAATGCGTATTTTTCACTTATTAATTCGTTAATTTAATAAAAATGTTAGTTTTAAATTATTGCTAAATTTTTATGAGCTTTATCTATATAATTAAAATTGTAATTTTTATAATAATCCGAAATAGTTTTCTTACATTTTCCTTAAATTTTAAAGTATTTAACTTTTGAAGTTAAATTTATGATTTGTTCTTAATTTTATAATAAATATAATGATTTTTCATTCCACTCTATGAAATTTTCATTACATAAATTAGATTTAAAAAAATATGAAAATGAAATTATTATTAAAATAATAATTGATTAAATGATGTCTTTGCGAGACTCCTAAGTAACGCCACGGGTTTTGTCATTTGAAATATATTATGTGTGTTCGTGTAATAATTAGCCATTAAACAAAATAATCAATGACGATATTTATGGTAATCTTTAAAATAACTATTACTAAAAATTTAGATGACAACATTATTATAAATCAGACAATTCCATTAATATTTTTTTAGTTTTATCTGATTTTACATTAGAAACGCATTTACGAAACAGATTAATAGCAAATGACTTTGTATTATGATCGTTAACTACCGGTCTCCACTGAACTGAGCTCATTAATCAAAATAGGAATTCAAAACAGTCACCAGTGAATATCCCATCACAGAGACAAAGGCATTGCTTACCTAAACATGGGGTCTCTTATTCTTACTGAACCTTAACATAGATTGCGAATCTTGAAAAGTAGGATTATTATAAATTTTGTAACATTTGCAGGAACGTTCAGTGAATGAATATCCAAATCCAAAGTTTTTGAAAGAGGAATTACGATCGTTTCATCCATTCCGTTATTGAAAAGTAAGTAAGCATGTTGATTTTATTTTAATGTTTTATAAAATAATAATGTTATTCATAGAAAGGAAGAATTATTAATGAAACGAGGTTTTTATTTTAGATTATCGAATGGTTTAAATTTGGAAGTAAGGTTTTTGTTATATTTTTTAACGAATTAAATTTAAATCAATTCAAACTAACATGAAATTCCTAAAAGAACTTGAAGTCTACTTTCCTTCCCTTCAACGTTACTTTTTTTCTTTTAAAATCATAATATCTGCTAAAATTTCGAAACAATAGAACTTTCACATTTTCTGGTTAAAATTAATTAAATAATCAGTTTTTATTTTAAATACTTTAAATTCTATTAATTGTAATTAGATTAAATCTCTGAAAGGGAATTCAGAGGATTAACAAGCGTATTAATAATCATTGCTGAAGACGTTAAAGAAATCCAATTTCTTGTTTTTAATTTTTTTGGTACGGAAATTTTTATCACTTTCATTCACTTATTTCCCGACATAAATCCAAGTGGAAGAAATTATATTATTTAAAATCTTTTTTCTGTCTGTCATTGTCATAAGACTTTAAGTTTTTCAATTTTGTGACCAAACTATAAGAGATAGATTGGTCATGTAAATGGATAAAATATAGAGCTTTTTAAGACAAACAAAATGCTACAAAAATCTTTCAAAAAAACTTTTTGGTTTCCAAGATGGCGCCTTTTAAAGAGTCAAATTTTGACTTTTTCTCAATTTAAACGAAAAGTATAAAAGTTGGAAGAGAACATTATACTGAAAAAATGTTGGAAATTTAAGGTTCTATCGAACGATATATCAGTCATTAACAAACGTCTCCGAGTTTGGAAGATACATGCAAAAATGAAGAGTTTTTGAGGCAACCCCTCTTGTGAGTGCCAACGCGCAATACAACAGAGTTAAGCGGAGAAGCCCACAACGAGCTGGGAAGTCGTGTATTCTCCGATCTCCGTGTATTAATTTGCTAAATAAATAAAGGTTTTTTTTTTAAAGCTATACATGTAAGGGTTACCGAGCGAAGCGACGGTACCCTTCTAGTTTCATTTATAAAAGGTCGATAGCTTCTTGCCCTTAAACATGCTTGTCAAGTTTCAAGAAGAGCGCTCGAGGTGTAGAAATGTTATTAGGAGTCCAGCAACATATACATTGAATGACTTATTTGACAAGCTTCACTTACCAAGGAAAGTAAGCTAATAACTATTTATAAATATAATCTGAAAACTAGGATTCCTAATTTTAGAAGCTCAATTGATTTTTTTTCCTAAACATTTTATGGATATCTTTGATTTCCATCAAAAGATTTCCAGTTATCTTATTTCCTGACCACAGAAGAAATGAAATCAAATAAACCTTCTACCATACTGACGTTTTGCCAAAAATTAATACAAATTAATATAGATGCCACGAATATTCGACTACTACAGTAGAGTCCCGAAAACTCGGCATTCGATAACCCGGCAGTCCAGATAACCCGGCTACCCCCTGGCAGGGCGGAAAAACCCCGCGCTCAGACCCGTTACAAGTTACATTTACATATGGTTCATATTAGGTATTTTCTTAAGTTTATTTGGACAGTTTAAGTTTGAGTTATAGCATTCTATGTAAACTCTTGTATTTTCAAGTGACAAATAAAAGTATTTTATGACGAAAAAAATCGTAGTCTACTTATTCTTTTTTTAACACGATTCCCAATAACCTTGCAGTTTCACAAACTCGGACATCCTTCGGTCCACATTAGGCCAAGTTTTCGGGAATCTACTGTATTCGGTTTTCAGTCTATTCGTCTCCCGAAGCGCCGAATATTCGGCGGCCGAATGTTAAGTATTAAAGTAATAATTTGTGATTAAAATAGATACATTTATCAGTAATATTGCGGGTTTTTTTATTCATGATTTGATATTCGATATTCGGCCGAATACCGAATATCAAAAAAAAAGAGCCGAACAGGCCGAATACCGAATAGTAGCCGAATATTCATGCCATCTCTAGAAATTAATGTTTGTATGCATTTCAGAAACTATCATTTTCTATGACAGAAAATGAGGTTTAAAAGGAAATTCAATTGAGAAACATTACAAAAAATAAGGGAGTACATTACAAAATATACGGGTGATTAAAACTGATTTAATTTGAATCAGACATTTATTATACTTATCGTTCAATGGTTTCCAAATCTACTGAGATTCACGTTTTTCGAAGATATTTCTTTTTTAACCATTGCGACCATAAATATTTATAATATTAAAATATTATTTTAATAATATTTTGCTATTATTAAAATAATTTTTCGGTGCCTCAAGTTCCATTTCTTCACATTAATCGGAATAGTTTATAGTAATTTATAAAATGATTTGCTGCAATATTGGACAGAATCGAGTAAATAAATAATTATTTAATGTCTACTAACACATGAAGTAATAGAAGACACGAAGTTTACTACGATTTGTAAAATTTTAGAAAATGAAACTCTCGGTTTTCAAAATGCACTTATTTGTAATTAAGAGGAAATGAAACTTTATGGTAATGATTTGTCAATAGATGCCGTCACATTCGCATGTGTTAAGTCTATAGAGAATTTTCAATCCTAATCTGGAGACTTTAAATGGACATTTTTTGTCATTGCGTTTGTTTCTACTCTTACTCTTCCTTATGTTATCATTTCGTTAATCTTCTTATACCTTCCAATTTATTTATAAAAAATTCAGAAGTTGGCTGTAATTGACATTATTGTAATCATACCGAAAAATTCTTTAAAATATTAATTTACTAGCACAATAAGTGATATTCGCACGAGAAATATTACCTTAAACTCTGAAATATTATTTGTACTAACAAAAAAGACATTTGCTTCGTGTTTTTATTAAAACAAAGTCGTTTGGTTATGATGAACATTTAAGGGCTTAACGCACTACAACGTCTTCCGTTATGTATCTGAAGCGTCTTTGTAATGTTCCGTGAAGTCTTCGTTGACATCTCCACGCACTTTACTATCTAAGTTATCGTCAAGCGGAATCGAAAGTATACCCAAAGAGGAAACGGAAATTCTGCCACTTCGGACTTTCATCTTGTTTTTAGAGGTTAAAATCGTGTTTTGGCAACACAATTTTAGTAGAATTTTAAATGACTTATAACAAGCTGTCAATTTGTTCGAAACTAATTGTATATTGTATTATAGCATCTACAATATTTCAGAGGCAGAGGAGAGAATTTCGATTCGAAAAACGACAATCCCACAATCCTCTGCGAGCGTGATTAACCTTCAATAAGAAATGAAAATTCTCTGTAAACAGTTGACATCTGCACACTCTGACGCATAGAATTAATTTATTTTAGGAAAAATCTCCTCACTGTGATACTTAGTTCATAATATTCTAATTACTTGGATTGCAATCAGTGTTTTAATCGAACTCATGGAGCTAGCTCTCCAAAAAGTTATGAACTAGTGTAGCGACAAAGGCCTCCACATCAATGCAAAGAAAACTGAAGTGGTCCTGTTTACGAGAAAAAGAATAGCAAAAGGGTCTATCCCTCCTCTTACTTTGGACGGTCACATTGTACCTCTATCAGATTCATTAAAATATCTCGGAATAACATTAGATACCAAGCTTACATGGAAATCTCATCTGCAAAAAATAACACAAAAAGCATTTAATATTATGTTTGTGATGCGGCGACTGTTTGGGTCTACTTGGGGATTACAAACAAGAGTTGCGAGATGGTTGTATATTGCGGTTGTGCGTCCTGTTTTAACGTGTGGTTGCGTTGTGTGGTGGAGGCGCACACAACTTAAAACAGAGCAGAAACATCTGCAGAAGCTGCAAAGACTTATCTGCGTTGGAGCCACTGGTGCGCTGAGAAGTACACCCACCGTTGCATTGGAAGTACTACTTCACTGACCTCCGTTACATTTATACATTCAAAATCAAGCACAGTTAGCTTGCTGGAGATTAAAAAACACTAATGCATGGCTTGGCCCACTTGATTGGACTTTCGGGAAACTCGGCGAAATGCCTCAAGACAAGATCATTCCGATAACCAATCCAGGCAATTGTTTTAATTATAGAATACCTCTCCGAGGAGATTGGGAGGGAGGAATGCCCACTTTTATAAGGGAGACAGATACTATAATATACACAGATGGCTCTCTAAGAGATGGCCAGGCTGGAGCTGGCGTTTACTGTTTACATCCATTAACAGAAATATCTATGCCTCTAGGTGTTTTTGCCTCTGTCTTCCAAACGGAGGTTTATGCCATACAATGTGCCCTGGATATCTGTCAGCAACTACCAAGTAGATGCCGAGTCTTCATATGTTCTGATAGTCAAGCTGCGGTAAAGGCACTATGTAGCTCAACAATAACGTCTGCTCTGATTTTGGAATGCAGAGAGGTGCTAAATTCCCTAAGTAATGTAGAGGTCACATTGGTGTGGGTGCCGGGACATAGAGGTCACAGAGGTAATGAGGAAGCAGACAGGCTCGCTAGACTAGGCTCTTCACAAATTCCCATGGGCAATGAGCCATTTTTACCTCTAGGCCCCGGGACTATTAAGCAAACCCTTCAAGTCCAGCTTCAGCGAGACTTCATAAAACATTGGAGGAACACACAGGAATTGAAGCACTCAAAGAAATACATCAGAGATCCATCACCTATCTATGGAGTGCATCTCTTGTAGGAAAGTAGGGCTATGATAAGGCTAATCTGCTCTGTTCTGACCGGCCACGGACCTTTCCGTGCACATATGGCACATCTTCTGGCCATTGAAAACATCTCATGTAGACTGTGTGCAACCGCCCCTGAGACTGCGGACCACATTTTATCATCATGCCCAGTTTAGTGGAGAGTGAGACTACAGTGTTTTGGGGAAGCATTCCCAAACCATGCCACTATAAGAGAGCTGAAGCTCTCCACTTTACCCAGATTTTTGAGGATGTCGGGTGAGCTTAAATGGACTGTGTGATCATCAGTGAACTGAACTGAACGTGTTAAGCTGTTCAAAGGGTCACAGTGGTGACCTATGTCAGCGGATTCTAATAATAATAATAATAATAGTTCATAATAGCCTTGGATTCAATCGAAGCGGTGGCCAAAATAGCGCCGGCCAAACTTCGTATCCATTTTGAAAATCCTTAAGAGATTCGTCAGTGCTCTCTGATTGGCTGTTGCTTCACACATACGATCGGATTGGCTGGCGTTGCGTTTCCACGGACGGCGATCTTTGTTGATTTGATGATCTCCATTACATCTTACGATACTCCTTTTTGGTGACCCCTCAAGACGTAACTACGTCGACAAAGCAATTATTTTGCGGAAACATAATGGAAGACGGAGTAGTGCGTTACTCTAATAACTAACGGAGAAAGGAGGCTTGCAGGGTCATTTGGGCGTTCGATATGTAAGAATTACTGGTTTTCTTGTATCGGACAGTTAATTCAGAGATACAGAGAGATTTTCAGAAAATATGAATGTTTTATGGGCTGTGAATCGGAAAATCGGGAACCTTATGACTTATTATTCAGAGATTTTTTAAGTTTTCCTAATTTTTTATAGGCTTTGAGCCTAAGACGGTGTGACTTCGGAGAGAGAAAATGGAAAACGAGATGGAAAAGTTATTTTTATTTAATCATAATAAATATAGATAATGCGAGTGACTTACTTGGAGTAGTTCGTTGGTTTAACGAAATATATTTTTTTATTAGATTGGATCCAACAATCTTGAGATATTCATTAACTTTGAAAGGTTGTAACAAAAAAATGCAATCAGATATATTTCAGGTTTTCGAATTGCCAATTTGTTGTTTCGTACGCGAAGCTAAAGCGTAACAGTAAAATCTTAAAGAAACACAAAGAATTCTTTAAAGGAATTTACAATAATCAACTGCTGTCAAGATTTCTGCAAATAGCTGCAAGACCGCATGGCGTTGAGTTGCCGTGCATTACAAGTCAGCATTTTTGCATTGCAAGGCAGCGGCTTTTTTTCTTTTAACATTAAAACGTTTTTTATCGTGTTTAAAATTTAAATTCGTGTTACATATTTAAAATCGATTGAAAAATTTCATTCACACAAGACTAAAAAGCAGAAAATACTTATTAAAAAAAAATTTTTTTTAATGTATCAAGTTTTCAAGACGGCCTAAAAAGTATAAAATAATTAGATTAAAAAATATTTAAAAGTTTAGCGAAAAACGTTGGGCGCAAGATAATATACCCTCCGTTCATATCATCTCAATTATCTATTGGATGCGTCCCACATTTTTTGTTATACTTTTTATACTTATTTTATACTTTTTAGTCCGTTTTAACAACGTGGTATATTAAAAAAATATTTTTTTTTAAATAATTTTTCTTATCACTAATATACATTTGAAGAAAACTTATATATATATATGTGATTCATGTGAAAGCATATTCTTTTTATCCATTAACAGAGATGATAAGTTGTGTAATTGAATATGTAGATTATCAGTTCTATAGTCACTAAAAGAATCATTTCGGCAAGTATCCGGAAAGTACACAAACAAATGTAAACATTGTATCATAATTTTTAAAAAATATATATTCCCTTCTCGTTATCATTATCAAATCTTAGAACAAATTAAAATATATTTTATATATTATTTGTTGATAAAAAGTTCACTAAGTTCTTTATCCTTTAATTACAATATCCACTAAAACACTAATGTTCATAATGTTCTTAAAGTTCATAAAATCTTTTATAACACTGAAAATTATTCACTCCCGCTCTAAATTCTTAATCTTCAACCAATGCTTGAATTATTGATAGTTTCCTCTGGTAGCCGTTGTATCGAGAAGAATGAGTAAGGAACAGGTACTGAGATTGGCTGAATACGAGAGATCCTTAATTAAAACCATAAGGGAAAGAAAAATGAAATAGTTCGGTCACCTGATGAGACAAGATGATCTAAAGAGGTTGATGCTGGAGGGAAAGTTAGATGGGAGAAGACCCAGAGGAAGACCGAGAAAGAATTGGTTTGACAACATCAGAGACTGGACTGGTAAGAATTATCAGGAATGCAAGAATAGCAAGAGACAGAGAAAATTTTGGAACCATGGTCGCCGACCTCCTGGATGGAGATGGCACGTGTAGATGAAGAGCCGTTCTATCAACAATATAACTTGACATGGTTCTCGAAGTAATCCAACGATAAAACTAGACTTGTCTTCTATATGAATAAATATATTAAAAAGACTTACTTCAATTCTTCTATAATTCTATCCGTTCCTTAGAAGATTAAAACATATAGTCATTGATCCTTGGATTCCTCTTTTAATCTAATCGAAACGAAGAAGTCACTTGAACCCAATACGGCGCTGGTTGTTCGATATCCGAAACCTATCGACACTATTAAACGTCTATCCAGAGTTCCTGTGGACAAGCTAGAATAACATTATGTATGAGAGCCGACTACATTGGCACTAAAAAATTCCCAAATTTACAAAAATTAAAATAACATATGGGACGCACGCTTCCGTACCCATATGAATCGGGTTCCATTTTCAAGCATATAAATCCCCTTGATAAAAATATATCTACTTTCATAATACTTTTATCAAGGTAGGGGATTTTTAATGCTTGAAAATGGAACCTGATTCATATGGGTTCGGAAACGTGTGTCGCATATATTATTTTAATTTTTGTAAATTTGGGAATTTTTTTGTGCCAATGTAGTCGGCTCTCATACATTTAGTAAGACACGTTAAACATTTTTAATAGAATAAAACTAGTTGCAACCCGTGAAATATTCACGGAAGTGAATACCATCTTTTACTTTATTCACGGAAGTGAATACCAACCAAATACCATCTTTTTGAAATACCATAAAATGTTTCAAAAACACAAGATAGAAAAAATGTTCTAAACTCATTTTTTATAAGGAGAATTATTTAAACTTAAGTATCCTGTATAAACTTGTATTTGAATTACAATTTTTGGATTGATTTAAAATAATTAAAGATTATTCTGTTCTGTATAAAAGTTTAAGTAAGTATTGAACAACGCACCAACAGTAAAACAACTAATTTGTTTTTTCAAAAATGTTCTCTCTCCGACTCTCTCCATTTTGATTGATGACAAACATCCGTTTTTTGCCTATGTCAGTTGTATATTGCCAACATTAATTTTCACTATCAGTAGAAAATAACAATCCCCCCTCTCAATATCAATTCACTATCAATTTAATTTGAGAGAAGATTATATAAAAAAAAAAATTTCAGATGAATTTTCAATTTTTTACATTTAGATTAAACAACATATCTCGATGTCGACTTGATGTCAGGCTTTTTGTGAAGATATTGGCTCGATTGTTATGACTTTCTACATAAGTCAAAGCAATATCATTTTGAGCTACAAAATCCTTTATGATATGATATTTCAGCTTGATGTGTCGACTTCTTGTTTGAATGTATGTATCCTGTATCATTTGTATTATAGGTTGGTTATCACAGAAGATTTGTGCAGCTCATAATGAATCTACTACAATCACGACAAGCGATTAATTCGGATTCCTGCGTTGAATGTGATACTATAGATTGTTTTCTGCTCGACCATGAAATGGCGCATCCTCTTAAGGAAACAACATATCCAGTGGTAGATTTACCCCCTCTTCTGTTCGCAAAACTTGTATCGGCGTAGGCTGTTAAATCGTCGCTATTATGAGTGAATACCATATTATATGATTTCGTCCCTTTCAAATACCTCAGGAATCTTTTGAGTTTAACGAAATCTTCGGTGGATGGACAATTGAAGACACCGGTGCAAAAAGGAGGCAGCTCCATTTCAGCAAATTTTTCAGGAGAAGTAAAAAAACTGTTTTACCACGAATTCTTTGAATTTATATGTTTGATTCATATGTAGGGTTAAAATCTAGTACTTAATACATAATATCCACACAAAATACACTTTTTAGAAATTTGGTTAGCTAACAATATCAAAAAGAAAACGTTGGAGCTGCCCCCTTTTTGCACCGGAGTGTAAAAAAAAAAGTCAAACAAATTTCAATGCGATTTATTAACAAAATGTTATCAAAAGTAATAAATAAGCACAAACTAATCATCTGTAAAGCACTCTTCTTCTGGTTGAGTAGATTCTTCTTCTTGATACTACAGCCGGTCATAAAACCACATACAGTCAGAAGGCACATATTTTGTTGCAAGTTCTTTCACATGTAGATAGTTGGGGCGCTTAAGTGGAAACGGTCCAGAGTAGAACAATAATGTAGAAGGAGGTAAAGTCAACGTTAACCACGTTTCTGAAGGGTAAACAAGTCCTTAACTAATGCACTGGCCGAACTGCTGCATTCCACGCCTTTTGCTGTGTACTCCATGACACGATAAGAAGATATACCAAATTTTTGTCTTCTTTGGTTTGATACGCACTTTTTAAAATGACCGTTGAAATGACCACTGAAGTTTAAAATTATTTCTTGGGAAACTAGAACCACTACCAATTTGCGGCATGTATTTTTTACCAGAGGTGCTCTGGAGGTGTCCCCTTTTTGCACCGAATCCAATCAGGAGGCATATATATATATATCCATTGTATTTCCCTTATGAGTTAACGGAGCTGCCTCGTTTTTTTCACCAATCGATGGAGCGCCTTTCTATAAACGTGTAGCGATTAAAAACGAAAAATCGTCAATATATGGAGCTGCCTCCTTTTTGCACCGGTGTCTTCAATTATTCTTTTCTGCACAGCGGTTCTACCGCGTACGCAATTTCCGGGCGGCTGTAATTGCTCAGGTACACTTCATATTTACTTCAACTTTGCTTCATGTTTACTTCAACTTTGCTTCATGTATATCTTCACTTGAATCCGCACCGTCTTCAAGATATGGAGTTGTAACGCTTTTGCAATCTTGCATCTGGAACTTCGACAAGACTTCATTAATAAAATTCTCTTGCGTAATAGACAAAGTCGGATCGTTGACATTGTGTGAAAGTTTCATTCCTAAATATTCATTGATCAAGCCAAGATCTTTCATGCCGAAAAAGTTACGCAATTCACTCTTTATACCTGAAATAACTGATTCATCTTTACCAAAAAATAGTATGTTATAGATATAAATAAGCAACAGGTACAGATCTCTCTTATCTTTAAAGCATTGTATCCTTTTTTGCTCAATGTTTCTCTAAACGTAGTATACCGATTTCTGTCCGCTTGTTTTAGTCCATACAACGATTTGAGACCATTATTCCGGGGATCCTGCAATTTTTCACCCTCAGATACTTATAGATAAGTGTTGCTATCTACTATTCCCTTCAAAAATGTGCTGTTCACGTCGCATTTGCATATTACAAGTTTGTACATGTTAGCTAAGGCTAATAGCAGTCGTAGAATACTTAGACTCGAGGTAGGAGCATAAGTTTTGCCGTAATTCACTCCGGATTTTTGAAGAAACCCATTCACTACTAATCGATTTTTGTATTTGACAATATCATCTTGCATGTTTTTCTTTTTCTTAATAATCCATTTAGTCGAAAGGGGAGTAGGATATTCCGGTATTTTCGTATCTATTCAAGTTTTGTGATGATCAATACTCCTTAATTCCTTTTGTATGGATTTACTCCACTTTAGGCTATCCTTGCAATTTAAAGCATCATCATAGGTCCACGGGTTCATCACTTGAGATTGCTTGGCACCCTTCTTGCCGATTAACAGCTGCTGCGGCGCAGGTGACCTAACCAATTGACCTTCAGGCTTTATGGGTATATTTGTGATACATAAAATGGCAAGGATGAAGAAACACCACTGTTTGTTAATATATGTAAATTAGAAGAGTTCATACTAAGTTAATTATTTTTCCCTCCTATTTTAAGGCAGGTCAGCAATCGTAACATTACGAAATTAAACAACGAACTTTTATTTATGATTATAATAAGTTCCTTTTACTACAAGCTGCTTAAAATTGTTAAAAATGTCTTTTATATACCATAGATTTTACGAACGTAAACTAGGAAATTATCAACCTCAGGCAATGTAACCGAATGTTAAGTAAAAGATAAATTTCCTTCTTACTTTTGTTATAAATTTCATCGCAATCCATTATTTTAAATTTCCCACCATTTCTTTACTATTTTTCTCAAAATTTGAATAATTTTCTAAAAAATTTTCAATAATTTTTGCAACGCCAGTTTCTTAGTTTGATATAATTTTAACTTTTATCGGCCTCATCTAAAAAGCGCTACAGATTTGGTCTTCATCGACTCCCAAAGACCCTAAAACATCAGGCTTCGAAAAAGTGCATCCGCCGCCACCAAGGAGCTCCAATTAAATATTTAAATTTCTTAAAAATTACAAAACAAATCCTGGATTTACCAACGCTTTTAGATCCATCATGTATTAAAGAATCACTTTCTTCCAAAAAAGTAGAATTAGCCCTAATTCCACATGTGAGATTTCGTAAAAAACTTATCATATGTTGTTTGCATTTTATTGGTTGTTAATAATAGTCATTACGTATTTAACTGTACCTGTCAAGGAAAATTATTTCTATTGAAAAGGGATGTTGCCTTCACGGGGCTCCATTTTTTAAGTATTTTCAAAGATATTTTAAAATGTGATTATATGTGTCGTTTTATCTTTGTATGGGTATTCAGAATTTTTTTTTTCTTCAGAAATCGAAATCGCATACTCTGGACAGTATGTCATGTGTTGTCACCACGAAATTTGGTGGCGATTCGCCCTGTAATTTTTCTAATGGAGAAGGCTAAACATCTGCTCATTAATTTGAATCAATAGGTATCTGGAAGTTTCTCGATGCCAGAGAAAACTTCTTTGTAGCGCAAAATGGCGAGTAATTTTTTAATACAAACACCCATTGGATTAATGGGTCATCATTACGTCACGGGTAAGCTTTTAATCAAGATGTTTCATTTGTGGAAATAAATTGTATTTTATCGCATTTGGCAGTTTCTATTTATACATTTTAACTAATACGTGAAAAATCTATCTATCGGTATATCTATATAAATGCAAAAGCCTTCACTTACTCACTGACTCTTAGGAAAAAGTGTGAAATCCCTAAAATAGCGCCAAATTTACACATGGTGGCGACAATTGGAACTAAAAAATATTAATGTGAAACAATCTATAATCTTTTCTATGTCTATCTGTCCGGCGCAGTGCAACAATGGAAAACGATTGTTTCTGTTTCATTGTTGCGAGGAAGTCGACAAATGCAAAAGGCGCAATTCTTGTGATTTGCAATATTCACAATTTTAGTGCAACAATGGAAAACGGATTTTCATTATTCATTGTTGCGCGGAAGTCTACAAATGCAAAATGAGCATTGTTTAACTTCAAAATGTTGCGTTCTCTCCGACAATAATGGCAAGCGCAATAAAAAAATGATTTCATTCAAAAAGGAATTAAATATCACTATTTGCTCAACTATTCAACAAATCATAACCGCTTTCATTGGAATCGATTCTTCTTGGATTATCCGTGCTCTTAAATAACAAGCAATGTGAATCCCTAACCTTATTTAATGTAATCTCAATTTACTGTTAATTCAAAGAATCACCAAGACAAAGTGTTAACAGTAAATAAGGCTAGAAATTTATATTGGATGTTATTTAAGAGCACGGGCTGATTATATATTTTTATACATCACATATAAAAGCAGGTTTATGTTCATGTCTTTCTGTTTTGTTTATGAAAATTGTTATATTTTGTAGTTTCAGAAAGGAAAGACATAAGATTCTTTCTCAAAATTAGCTGTCAATAAATATATTTTAAATATATTTCATTTGTGTGATGAGGTTGTATCGTTTAATCATCGATAATCTCTACTAATTCATCAAATAGTATCGAAGTGGACAATGAGAGAAAGAGAAAGGCAGGAGAAAGAAGAGTGAAAGATATTGAGAGGAAACGATTGAAAAGATCACAACTGACAGATTTGAATCGAAAGAATGAAACCGAACGTAAAAGACTGTCATTCATTACTCGCTCCAGTAACAATTTCGACACCACGATGTACAGGAAACCAACGTTCTTAGGTATCACAATGAATTTTCATTCCAGCCCTCTGTAAAATGGGTGCCTGGTTTCTTTCCCGGGAGTTAAAGGCGGGCGGGCGTCGGGCTGACCATCCGACCTAGTTCGTCCCATTGGTCTTAAACGCTGGGAGTACGACCGCCTGCGACCCCCAAAAGCCTGTGTAGGCTTCTCGTGGGGCACTTTAACTTTAACTAACACACCACTTTCATTTAAAGGTAACCTGATTACAATGTTTATAAATAGAGCTTTTAGATTTTCATCATCAATTTATGCCTTTAATACTGAATTAGATGTGATCCTGCTTCTCTAAATTCAAAATGGTTTTCCAGAGGTGTTATATTCAATGGCACATAAAAAGATCCATGCTGCAATATTACATAAGGTTCCACATAAATATTTATAGTTGGCGTTTTATTAAATTATCTTTAAAAAAAATATTCCATTTTATTTAAATATTCAAATATTTAGGGTAAATTATATTTGTAAATATTTGTAATGATGAACTATGCTTGTTATTAATTTACGCACACGGATTTTCCAATTTACTGAAGATGATGTGGCTTTGATTGATCAACATATAGATCGCATCCAAACACACGTATCTATTTACCCATGGTTTCCTGATAAACCTCTTGTGTCATTCCTGAGGGCTGTGTCATTTCAAGGAACTTGGACTTGTAGGAATTTACCAGTGGGCATTCTGGGAAGATTAGCTTTTGTATATAATTTGTATATTTTAATCTAAAACTCCATACACTCCTTATCTTAGTATTTAAAATTGTTTTATTTAAAATACTATAAGAATTTTCGGGACGAAATTGTATCGTCATCTCTTCTTCAAGCGAAAAGTTAAAATATTGTTTGCAATAAATACAACAAAATAGTATTGAACATGAAATCTACTATCAACAGATAGCACAATGGTCTACTTTGTTACCCTCGTATCTAATAAAATCACTTCCTTTAGTATATTTTATTATACAGCTTTCCAATATTTTTGGAATCCTTAAATCTGTTTCTCATAGTGTTCTTTTGGTCTCTCCTACATAACGGATGTCGGAACACGGAAATGCTTTGAAAAATAAAAATTTGGATGTTTCAGACATAGCAGAACATTGTTTCAAAAAGGGACATATAATGAACTGTAATGTAAAGATATTATATAAAGAAACAGATTTAAGGATTCGAAAAATATTGGAAAGCTGTATAATAAAATGTACTAAAGGAAATAATTTTAATAGATACGAGGGTACCAAAGTAGGCCCTTCTACTATTCTGTTAATAAGGGATTTAATAAAAACAGGTGTGAAAAAAATTGTAAATTTTGAAGAGTTTAATTATTGAAGTGTTTAATTATTGATGATAATGTAACAAGTAATGTCCAGATTTTGTTTAAAGTAATGGATTAAAATGATGTTGATGTATTATTATGAAAACAATTGAATTTGTTGATCTAATGTGTTAATATTTTGTTTTTATTGGAATTCTTATTTAGTTGTTAAATATATATTTTTCAAAATTGTTTTAAGAAATGTAGCGAACTTGTATGATCTTTCATTATAACAACAATTGTATTCATTGCTTCATCGTGTTTATAATAGGTTTCATGTTCAATACTATTTTGTTGTATTTATTCCAGATAATATTTTAATTTTTCGCTTGAAGAAGGGATGACGATACAATTTCGTCCCGTAAATTCACATAGTTTTAAATAAAACAATTTTAAATACTAAGATATGGAGTGTATGGAGTTTTAGTTTAAAATAGTAATATGAAAAGGAAGGAATTGATAGAAGAATACGGAACTTTTTTGTGTAATTTGTATAATTTACGTAATCTCTCACTTGAAGATGAATGCTTCCTCTATGCATTGGAAACTGTCGTCGTTTCTGTATTAAATAACCTATTTAAAAATGAAGCAGTTGCGTCGCTTCATTTTTGTATGAAAAGATGATAGTTGATGAATTTTCGATATCGAGCCACAAGAGATGTAAACGGAGGGAGTAAGAGAATTGGGAAACATTGTTTAAGGGTACTTCTACGGGGTTTCGGGTTGCAAAATAAGAATATGACATTAATTCGCTTTTAAATAATGGATTTTTTTTTATCAACTGAGCAAGGTTTGATGTAATAGCACTGTTGAGATGGGAGAAAGGGCTGCTAAGCCTTATATTCTCTGATCTTGATATAATTTTTTTTATCTAGGGGTCCCGAATTAAACAATTAAAATATAATATTCATTTGCACGTACCATGTGATTTTTTTACCAACTGGGAAAGTTTGGAAGTGATCTCACAATTTCAATTTATATCTCATTCATATCAGGGCATTTTTTTCATAACACCTATCAAGAACGGTATTTGAGCTACTCTGTGTATATATGTGTATATATATGTGTGTGTGTGTGTGTGT
>JAFIDM010000006.1:9691938-9704484 GCA_023159025.1 Thereuonema tuberculata | reverse complement strand
AAGAAATAGTTTCATTTATTTATGAGATTCTATAAAAATGCAGTGTCAACCAAATGCTTCTCAATAAATGAAATAGAATGGAAACTCAAAGTTATTGAGAATAAACACAGAAAATCGCGTTTCTTTAAGAAATAGTTTCATTTATTTGTGAGATTCTATAAAAATGCAGTGTCAACCAACGATTTAATTCTGAGGCTATTTGCCATGTTGACTTTTTTGGACCAAGTCGAAAATGAATTTTTCGTAATTCTCTGTCAGTTAATGAATTTTCACGAGGCATCATAAAATAGTGGTTTATGTATCTACGAAAATGAATGGATTGCATTTTTAGCCACTTTTAGTTATCTTTATGCAAATTTGGGATATTCCAATCACTTTGCAGATGTCAAAATCAATACATTCTTAGCGAGTTTATATTTTCTTTACAGTTGAAAATTGATTTAATTATTTAATTTAAAAACTACTCAAAATGTTTGAGATATTTAAATAGAACGTGAATTAATTGCTTTTAAATAGACTAAGAAAAAAAATTGGAAGTAAACAAATCATATAACGAAAACATCTGAAATACTAAGGTAAAATTATACTTTCTTTACAGGATGTAGTTGGATGAGCTTTCTTGGGTTCCTTTTTTTTTCTTGTCTACACTGCATTGCTTTATTTAACGATGATTTCCAAATAAGCATTTTCAAATTGCCTCTATGACGTTTCTCCACTGACCCAGACCACATCAATGGTGTCAAGCAAAGAACATCAAACAGGCTTTCAAACGTATATTCTAGAATTGTAGTGTTGCCGATGTTCAGCACATAAAAATATTGTTCCCATGACATCTTCCTTATCTGAAATTTATTTCTCTTGTAATCCTTAGTTCTTTGTTGTTCGAAGAAATTTTCATTGTCCAACTTTATTTTACTTCCAAATGCAGATAACATTTACACTTACGCTTACTTATTTTTATTTATTTTTATTTTACAACTTATATGCAGTTTCTTTAAATATAAAATATATTCTTTTGAATTTGAGTAAATCTTTGTAAATAACTTTTTAGAAATGACCAGTGTTAATTACTTTTAAACAAAGAATTAACGTGCCTTAAATTAATAGAAAAGGGTGGGAAAAAGACACGGAAATAAAAAATATCTCAGCATTCATCGGTGAGAGTTTGGGAATGCTCGTTTCGTCCTAACCGATGAATGCTCTGATATTTTTTATTTCTGTGTCTTTTTCCCACCCTTTTCTGCTAATTGGAGGCACGTTAATTCTTTGTTTGCATAAACCGGGTAGGATTTGCCTTGGTTGTTTTTTGTATTGAAATTCCTTTGCGCCTGATAGATTCTCAGGACAGGATTTGAAATTGTACTTGTTTTGTTTCTATTATTAAACGTGTTTTCTTTTGAAGGGGAACCACAGCCGGAAGCGGGTGTGGATATCCTTATTACTTTTGCACAATCTGAGCATTTCATCAGGTGAGTGGGTTTGGCTGATGAGTCCCTAAAAAGGACGAAAAGAACCGTCCCAAACTCTCACCGATGAATGCTCAGATATTTTTCATTTCTGTATCTTTTTCGCACCCTTTTCGGTTAATTACTTTTATTTGTCTGTTTTCTAAACTCTATAATTTTTATATTCTTTAGAAACAATAGATTTCATCCGGAAATGTAAAAATTAATTAAGCGAATATTAGTGTTTTTGCTATAGTTAGTTTAGCAATAACATCAGCTCTTTAAAACTCATACTCATGCTCAATAGAGTTTATGATGAAAAATAGAGAATGTTGAAAATTGGGTTGAAGATTACATTTTGTTCAACCTTGCATTTCGAATATATATTGAATAAAATCTTGGATTACGTATGAATGTGACCTGATCAACTAATAACATTATTTCTAAGAAAACCAAAGCTTTCCAATTTTAAAAAATTGTTTATCAGCAAGCAATAGAATTGATCAAGTTTTGTGATTTAAATTAGTCTGAAACCAACGGATGTTTTGTTCAGATAGTTTTATAGTTTATTCGACGATAAGAATTATGTTATTTCTATGTTGATTTATTTTGTGAGATAGCAATGACAGTATAATATTTCGTCAAACACCAAGGGGTTTCTGAACACCATAACTCAAGTCGAAGCCATATCTAGACATTGAAAAATATAACGATTTATTTATTTGTTACTTCATCAACATTGTTTAACACGATATTAATGTGGATGGATGGATGTCCACTAAGCATGTTATTTTATAACTCTATTTTAAAGAATGTCTGAAGAACAATTCCGATTTCCATTATAATTTAAAAAATAATTTCTAAGTGTTTAATATCTTTCATGAAATTTTATCTCAAATGTTTAATAAAAAAATGTTGTACATAGTTATGATATATATAAGATGTTTGTTTGAAGAAAAACTTCGAATATGGAAGTAGGTTATTAAACATAAGGTGCGTAAAATTTATTAAGGTAGGTCCTTCTTATTGTTCCTTCTGATGGTTCCTTCATGGTGTTGCATTGTTCACAAACATGTGTAACGAACGCTTCCGTTACCCGCGCTGCGCTTTTATCCTCTCATCTCCTTTCCTTTTGTATAATATTTCTATAATATATCGTCACCTTTCTTTATAACTTTCCTAATTCCAATATCTTAACCTAAAACTAATGCCGGTATTCATAGGGTTCCCTGCTTTAACTGCCGACAAACTGGCGCCTACAAACTTTTGTGCCTGTTTTAATGACTTCGGAAATGGCTCGAGAAAGCCTTTGTGGACGTTACGAAAAGCTATCAGGCCATGAAGCCTATTGTTTACCTTAAAAGCTTTCTCCAACTTTCTCCCTTTTTGTTATGTGTTTTTCTGTCAACAGGGGGAAAACAAAGGAACTGCCGACAGACAAACAGAGGTGTGCCAGAAGCGATAGAGGGAAGGAAATGCTTCGCCACCCCTCCCACGAGTATATACGTCGGTCCCTGAGAGAAAGGGTGGTGTTCCTGAGGAGGCGAGGTGCCACGGCAGGCGACCAGGCTCTGGCGGTCAGCGAGCCAGATCGCCGAAATGCCTGCCCGCCTCCACAATTGCCGACGACTACCGTAGCCTTTGACCGGACGCCGACGATAGCAAGCGGATGACAGCTGCAAAGATACGGCCCAGGTCCCGCGGAATGCGGTACCGATAGCAGCTAACGTATCCGCCTTCAGTGTCTTCATTTTGCCGGCTTCCACCGATTGAAGTCGGCGAATCACTCGACACTACGCAGAGATATGCAGGCTGCGCCATTACGGAAGAGAGTCTAAGAAACGGCTTCGCAAGATACCCGACCGTCATTGATCTCTCGCCGCCTGACCTTCAATGCCCGACCGCTGGAAAGCAGCGGCTCACAGCGATCATCGTCAGGATTCCCCATAGCGCCCGAATCCTGAATCGCTTCGTCCGGAAGAACCCACGGGAATCATAGCGGCTGCCAGATCCCCCCTCGACGGCCCGACCACAAGAGTTCAGCGGATCTACCGGCAGTTCCCCTCCGACGCACGGCATACCCCGAGCTCCCGAGTCTTGGACAGTTAGACGGACCCTATGACCGGTTGTAAATAGCACTTGTAATCTTTTATCTATTCTTATCGTCTAATAAAATCTTTTCTTGTAAATCTTACTCCTGTCTTAGACTCCATATTCTTTAACTGAAGGGCGCGGGCCACTGATGAGTCCCGCGGTCACTAGGCTGGCTTTCCACGGCACCTCCCCCTTTTCCCGTCCAAACACCTCACTCCCTCCTTACATCCCTCTCCCCTCTTACCCCGTAGTCGTGGTTTGCTTAGGGATGCATCAGATGGCGAGCGCCCTAAAACAACATGTAACACATGAGTATATCTTCTTTTGT
Source organism: Thereuonema tuberculata (assembly GCA_023159025.1). Lineage (NCBI taxonomy): Eukaryota > Metazoa > Arthropoda > Chilopoda > Scutigeromorpha > Scutigeridae > Thereuonema > Thereuonema tuberculata. The sequence goes on along the minus strand of JAFIDM010000006.1, from coordinate 9,700,617 downwards.
TTAATTTCTGAGTGAACAAACAAATCGTGGCTCTGTCAATGCTCGTCCAGGTTGAAGAATATCACAGACACTCACCCAATCCTCTTTCATTTTACTTCAGCCACCACTATAAATATAAATATTTTACAAATAATCTATCCTCTTTGCTGAGAAGATTCATTTTACAACTTTGCCACGAAAACTGATGAATTGTGAGAAAGCTTCATTTTCTTTCCGTGTTTCAGAGCAGCAACGTTTGTACATATGCACGAGTTATTATATATGAGATCGCTAGCCACCCAAATCCGTTCTGCAACGCAGACGTTAACCTATGAAATTTGTTAAATTTTGTTAAAACAAATGAATGAAATGAATTTGATTAAAATTTTCTCTATTCATTTATTAAAATATTAGCATTTGGTAAATCAAGATATTTGGAAAAATTGAGAACTTTATCAATTAATGTGGCTAAAGTTCATATCTTTGATTAGGTGATTCAATAATTCTTTCTAACTCAGTTCTAAGTTATTGATGTATGTCTCTTGTGTAAGTGTTCTGTGATGAAAGTTTGTTATTAATCTCTTATTATAAATCACACTGATGGTAAATGAAAAATAGAACATGATAATTAGCATTAAACTTCACTTTCTGAATAAATCATAATAAATAGTTTTTCAGTAAATTCCTGATCTTCTAAAATGCATTATAAACACATTAAACATAATAAATAATAATTCAGCGAAATTTATTACTTCACTTAACTGCTAAAGTTTCAGTTTATCAAGAAAACGATGCATTGAAACGATTTATCTCGGTCATTTATATCCAGCTGCAATTCTGTATTATGACACATTTTCAATTTCCTTTTGGTATTCAGTAATATATTGCATTCACTAAATCAAAAGTATGAATAGGTCCGTTGTAAAATTATTTTGAACCGTACATCCTTATGAGTATAAAGGAGTTATAATCATTGGCATTGCTTACTGTTTATTTCAACTAATGAGCAATTTTATTATTTCTTTCTATTATCGTATTAAAATTATTTCCATTAATTTCATCATAAATCTTTTATTTCAAAAATTCATAAATTAAACTTCGGAAAACAATTAAAGTATTTATACTCTAAATATATGTTTCAAAGATTATTTTCATATAATTATGAGTAATTAATGTAATGTTTAAAAATTACAACAGTTTTAACTACACGCTGAAATCTGGATATATTTTGCTCGTGGTTTCTATCCGTGGCTTTATTCACCACATTCTCGTCCTCTGGGATCTTTTTTACCTTTTTTCTTTATCTCTGCTGTGAAATGAGTTGAGAATTAATAACAAAAAAAAAGCTAAAAAAAATCATCTTGTTTGTCGATTCTGGCGAAGGCAGTTGTTAACGCGATCTTAACGAGAACAAACGAGACTTGAACACTGGAAGTTCTTTTCCCTGTAAAGTGATTCGACGAGCGGCAACTGGCAATTGGCAAGTATTTGAGTTCGTTTGAGGCAAGTTTTCGGGAGCGTGTAAAGCAGCCATAGAAGATATTATTTTTTTTCATTCTTTCTGAGCCCTTCACCAAATGGGGAAAATTAATAAAACTGAGTATTAAAATCTAATAGTAAAAACTTACCATAAAATAGATAAAAGCAGAGAGAAAATCCTTTTATGTAATTAATTTCATTTGCTTCATTATTCCATTGAGTATGGTATTTTCGAATTGTTCCCCACTTTCATTTTAGAAAAAAGAAGAAAACAACATTAAGATAGTTTCGTTATTAAAATGATAGCATTCACTTTTTCATACATATTCTTCAGTTTGAAAAATATAGAATTAGTTTACAGTAACTAGCTTAAAAATTAACAAGTGTAGTTTATAAGTTGCATATTTATCTACAAATTCCTTCCTGATTACAAAACTCAGCACACTTGCAAAACTCAGCACACACCATAATTAATATTTAAAACTGTTTTTATTAAATACTATGCAAATTTTCGGGAAATATTTTTCGTCTGCCCTTTATCAAGCGAAAATTAAAATATTTTGGAATAAATAAACAACAAAAGAGGCTTGAACAATAAAACCAAATTTAAAACACATTAAAGCAACAAATTCAATTGTTGTTACAATGAGATATCAACTTAATTCAATTCTGTTATTTAAAACAATTTTGAACATTACTTATTTCGTAATAAAATTATGATAACATCGATAAAATTAAGTACGTCTATTGTTAATATTTCATTAGCATCAGTTTTTACTAAATCCTTTACTAATATAACTGTAGAAGGGTCTACGTTTGCCCCCTTATATTTATTATTTTTTTTTCTTTGGCATTTTTTTACCATACATCTTTCTAAAATTTTTCTAATCCTTAAATCAGTTTCTTTATACAAAATTTTGATATTACTATTCATAATATGTCCCTTTTTTAAATAATGGTCCGCAATGTCTAAAGCATCCAGATTTTTGTTTTTTAAAGCACTTCCGTGTTCCAAAATACGTTCAGTGAATGTTCTCTTAGTCTTTTCGATATAAAAATCACCAAAATGTTCTACAGTCAATTCTTTATACAACTCCCATTTCATTTTGTCTGTCACTATAATTTATTTTTTGACTTTAACAAATTTTTTATTTTTTTCTTACATCTGAGACCTATGTTTATATTAAATGATTTACAAAGAGTTTTCAAAAACATACTGTTTTCATTTAGATATGGAACAAAGACCTTATTTCCTAGCTTTTCCAATTCTTTTATTTTGAATGTGTTATAATATCTTATTTGGTCTTTAATGAATTCTTCAGTGTAATCATTCTTCTTTAAAATATTCGTCATATCGTTTATTTTTAACAAATAAGTTTCTTTCTTACTCATATTTCTGTCAACTCTTCTCATAAAATTTTCTACAAATTCTTTTTTATATTAAAAAAATTGTTATAGTGTCAGACCAAATGAAATGGGAGTTGTATAAAGACTTGACTGTAGAACATTTATATACCGGAGAGACTAAGAGAACGTTGTCTGAATATTTATTGGAATACGGAAGTGTTATAATCTGGATTCTTCAGATTTTGCGGACCATTGTTTAAAAAAAGAGGCGTATTATGAATAGTATCAAAATTTTGTATAATGAAACTGATTTAAGGATTAGAAAAATTTTAGAAAGTTCTGTAATAAAAAATACCAAAGAAACGAAAAACAACAGGTATCACGGGGCCAACGTAGGCCAAAATATTTTAATTTTCGCTTGAGAAAGGGGAGATGAAAAACACTTCCCGAAAAATTGCGTAGTATTTAATAAAACAAATTTAAATACTAATATGGTGTCTGCTGAAAATTTTCTGCCGTGCCGTCAGCTGTCAACATGTCAACTTCCTTGATATGAAAATTGGTTCAAATAAGCAGAGGTACTGTATTATTTATCGTTTATCTATTTGTCTATTTATCTGTGGTGATTCGGTTTCTTGAGTAAAATCAGAGATAGCTAGAAAGTAGTTTGAACTCAAAGAAAGACTGGAGAAGAGAATTTTAAGATATCTACAGCAATTAGATGGTTAGAGGAAAAGAGGAATTCGAAATTACACGTTTCAGGATCTGTGATTGTCAACCAGTACTATCAAAAAGAAATGAAATAAATACATTTCAAATAGATATTACATCAAAAGCAAAACTTAAAAAATAAAAAGAAATTAATTACGAATTCTTTTAAAATATTTTTATTGAAATTGAATACAAAGAAATCCTATCTACAAGTATAAATTATATAAATTTCTATTTTTAAAAAAATAAAATATCATTTAATTTAAAAAAAAAATAAATCATCTAAACTTATTTTCAAATCTTAGTTATTTTTATAACTTTACATATAAATCCATTATTTTTAATTCTTTAATACTTATACTTCTTTAATACTGATATTTTGATTTGTTTAAAACTACTGAAATTTATCTATATTATTGGATCCATATATCTGTTTAATTCTTGAACGAAAAGGTTTTGAAATAAATTTAAATTGATATTACTACAAAATTTATAAAATCTATTTGCATTAAAAATACAGAAAATAATTCAAAATGGGGAATTTCATACCCATAATTTTTCTTTATACCCAAAATGTCTGCATATTTATAATTATTGTTATAATATTTATAATTGCTGTTTATATAATTTTATACACGAAAAAAAATCCTTTCTTTATTTTCACTTTTTTAATTAATATTAAAAATACTCATGGTATTTAAATATCTAAAAGAATTAATTGAAAGCGATTTTAAAGTGATTGATTTACATAGGCCAATAAAAATATATTACGAATAATGCTACTATAATTTATTGAATTCCTATTCCTTTAATTTGAGAATATATTTCATTATCAAATTCGCTATAATTGTTGTATAATATTTTACTATATACAAACAAACCATACTTCTTCCTTAAATCTTCTCTATATATATTATTAAATATCATCCACCAGAAAATAAATTATTAAACATCATCCGCCAGAAAATAAATGTCAATGAACTACATTTATTAACTGAAAAAAACGAATTTTCAAGGAGATAAAATTCATCGTCTCCTCTTCTTCAAGCCTTTTTACATTATAACAATAAATAGACAAGATGGAATTAAAGTTAGTGAAAATTTGGTAAAATTGGCTAGAGAAATGATTAACAAAAAATTTGTAACCTCTAACAAAAAGGTAATAATTGAAAAATTAAAGTGTTAAATTTGTGATTATTAATAATATGTGATTATTATATTGTAGAGTATGATCTTTTATTATTATTGTATTAACGTTTTGTAATTGTTAATATCAATATTTTAAAGTCATTGTAGTAAAAGAATCTCGTCTATTTATTGTTATAATGTAAAAAGGCTTGAAGAAGAGGAAACGATGAATTTTATCTCCTTGAAAATTCGTTTTTTTCAGTTAATAAATGTAGTTCATTGACATTTATTTTCTGGCGGATGATGTTTAATAATTTATTTTCTGGTGGATGATGTTTAATAATGTTGTATAATATCTTTACTTACAGCCTAATTTCTTTTTAGAAATATCTAATTTGAAATTTATTTCCAATTCTAAAATTGTAATAATTTTATTATTTTAAGAAGTCTTATGATAGATTTGCTTTCAAAAAAAGAAAGTTAAAATACAATAGATTCTTTTCAAAACAGAATTTGATATTTTTATATCATCGTGATTGTTTTATATGTAACTTTGTATTTACAAAGAAATAATATAGGTCTCTGTTAATTTCAATTTTTTATATTTAATTTCTTTAAGAATTGGTTTTAAATATTAAGAAATATTAATCGAAATAAGCTAAAACAGAATCTTTGGCTTTATTTCGATATAAAAATGCGTATTTTTCACTTATTACTTCTTTAATTTAATAAAAATGCTAGGTTTAAATTATTATTAATAAGTTATTAAACGCTTTATCTATACATTTAAAATTGTAATTTTTCCAATAATGAGAAATAGTTTTCTTAACTTTTCCTTTAATTTTAAAGTATTTAAATTTATGATTTGTTCTGAATTTTATGATAAATATTATAATTTTTCATTCCACTCTATGAAATTTTCATCACATAAATTATATTTAAAAAATATGAAATTAAAATTATTATTTAAAATTATAATTTATTAAATGAAGTCTTTGCAAAACTTTAAAGTAACGCTAAGGGTTTTGTCATTTGAAATATATTATATGTGTTCGTATAATAATTAGCATTAAACAAAATAATCAATAACGATATTTATGGTAATCTTTAAAATAACTATTACCAAAAATTTAGATGACAACATCATTATATATCAGCCAATTCCCTTATTTGTTTTTTTTAGTTTTATCTGATTTTACATTAGAAACACATTTACGAAACAGATTAATAGCAAATTACTTTGTATTATGATCATTATGGTCTCCACTGAACTGAGGTCATTAATCAAAATATGAATTCTAAACAGTCACCAGTGAATATTCACCAGTGAATAGAGAGAAAGGAAATGCTTAACTAAACATGGGGTTTCTTATTCTTACTGAACCTTAACATAGGTCGTGAATCTTGAAAAGTAAAATTATTATAAATTCTGTAACATTTGTAAACATATTTTTAGCAATATTCAGTGAGTAAATACCGAAAATATCCAAATTCAAAATTTTTGAAAGATGAATTCATCCATTTCGTTATTGAAAAGTAAGTAAACATGTTGATTTTATTTCAATGTTTTATAAAATAATATTGTTATTAATAGAAAGGTAGAATTATTAATTAAACGTGGTTTTTATTTTTGACGATTGAATGGTTTTAAATTTGGAAGTAAGGATTTTGTTACATTTTTAAACGAATTAAATTTAAATCAATTCAACTAAAATGTTCATATAAGAACTTCAAGTCTACTTTCCTTACCTTAAACATTACTTTTTTTTTTTAAATTAAGGAAATAATACAAACCAAACCTTTCATCTATTTTTAAATTATAAAATCTGCTGAAATCTAGAAACAATAGAACTTTGTCATTTTCTGGTCAAAATTAATTAAATTATCATTATTTATCTAAAATACTTTAAATCCGATAAATTGTAATTAGATTAATTCTCTCAAAGGGAATTAAGAGGATAAACAAATATATTAATAATCCTTGTGCAAGTTGTTAAAGAAATCCAATGTTTTGGTTCAATTGCTTTTGAACGGAAATTTTTGTCAATTTCATTCACTTATTTCTTGATATAAATCCAAGTGGAAGAAATTTCAATCATAAAAGATCGATAGCTTCTTGCCCTTAAACATGCTTGTAATGTTTCAAGAAGACTGCTCGAGGTGTACAAATGTTATTTGGAGTCCAGCAACATATACATTGAAGGACTTATTTGACAAGCTTCATTTATCAAGGAAAGTAAGCTAATAACTTATCACATCATCACGATAATTTCATAATCATAATTCTGAAGATATGATAGAGAAGTGGTTTATTTCAGTACTTTATATTTTGAAGCTAATAACTATTTAAAAAAATATATTCTCATAACTAGTTTTCTTAATCTTAGAGGCTCAATTGATTTTTTTCCCGAACACCTCATGGATATTTTTGATTTAAATAAAATGGGATAGTATTGAATAATCCCTTCTGGTAAAAATCCCAATAAAATTTAAAAAAGTCTAAAATTACCAAAGGTAATTGTTGTCATTTAAAAACATATGTCCAGGACGTTTCAATCTCCACGCGGATTATTTTCAAATGTGTGTTGGCTTGGAGGGGTTGTGTTTATATAGATTCTGATGACGTGATTGGGTAGTTCGCTATTGATTATGGGAGAATTGGCGATATGCCAAGACTCACGCAAGGTAAGGGAGAAGACAGTTTTGGATTCGTCTAATACCTGAATGTGTTCAAAATCGTGGATGTGGCCAGTTTTTTGTTTATGCTGATATATAGATTTTAAATTTTATTTTTAAATTTTAAATTGAGACTTTTTAAAATTTTATTGGGATTTTTACCAGAAGGATATTTTTCATTTGTATCAAAAGATTTCCAGTTAATTTATTTCCTGACCACAGAAGAAATGAAATCAAATAAACCTTCTACCATATGGTTGTTTTGTCAAAAATTAATCATAATAAAAATAGGCTAAAATTGCACGGATATTTGTAAATTTGTAAATTTATAAGCAGAGTCGGAGAAATAACCAATCACAGTGCAGTGTTGGAACATGTCAGTCGTGACGTCACGCCCATTTCTAAACATGGGGCTGAAACTATTCGCCCCAATCGAGTAGCACGATTACACAATTATTATTAGCATATTGAGATTATCTTACACACATGAATGAAGTTTACACTGAAATACATGAAGTTCATGCGTCAAAATTTATCAGAGTTCGCAAAACCTCGGTTTTTACATAATTCCACGGCTTCAGCTTTACCCGATTGAACTCTGGGATAGTCGCTAGCTCACTACTCAACAGTAAGGGAACACGTGCTGTAATTGTTGCCCAGGAAGGGTGGTTGGTATTGGCTATTGGACATTCGTTATTGTCATTGTTGAAAATGGTAAATATCTCTTTAATTTTTTTTTAACAAAATTTGGCGTAGTCATTCAAACTATACGTGGGCTATTACGGAAGTCATGGCTTTCAAAAAATCAACTTAGAACATCTTTTTCAATCTTGTGTTTTTCAAAAACTTCACGATATTTCAAAAATCTGGCATTTGTTTTTAATTCCGTTAATATTGCCTCAACACGTGCTGTCATTGTTGCCCAGGCAGGATGATTGATATTTGCTGTTAGATATTCATTATTGTTATTGTTGAAACTGGTAAATCAATTTTTTATTTATTTTATTTTTATTACAAAATTTGGCTTAGTGATTCAAACTATATGTGGGCTGTTACGGAATTCATGGCTTTTAAAAAATGAGCTTACAACATCTTTTTCAATCTTGTGTTTTTCAAAAATGTGGAATTTGTTTTACTTCCGTGAATACTTCACGGGTTGCCACTAGTAGAAATTAATAGAGATGCCACGAATATTCGGCTACTATTCGGTTTTCGGCCTATTCGGTTCACGAACCCCCGAATATTCGGCGGCCGAATGTTAAGTATTAAAGGAATAATTTGTGATTAAAAAAGATACATTTGTCAATAATACGTGCGGTTTTTTTTTTCATGATTTCATATTCGATATTCGGCCGAATA
>JAFIDM010000006.1:9650758-9686938 GCA_023159025.1 Thereuonema tuberculata | reverse complement strand
GTATAAGATACTTTATTTTTCACAATATATTGAATTAAATAAAAACATTATGGTTCATTTCAAGATATTTAATTCTACAGTATGTTATTAAAGTATTTACAGATATTTAAATTCAAAACTGAATAAATACTTATATTCAATTTCACTTTAATGGTAAACATTTATTTTTTTCTAATTTATATATTTTCAGGCTTTACTTTTTCCTTGGTCACTCATTTAAACTATTCGGATCATCTCAAAAAATGGAAAATTACCGTCACGACCTTTGTCTTCAATTGGGTGAAAAATGTGCAATCTGAATAAATTAAAGAAACATTTTAATACATTTTTTCAAAATGATCACAATCAATAATTAAAGCAACGCTGGAGAGAAATGTTTTTGACATCAGAATATCAATAGCGAAATATTCGTTAATAATTGGAAGCTTTCTTCAGTATAACTAATATTGCTTCTTATTCATTATTCACGAAAAATTATTAAATTAAGATGCTCAAGAGAAACTGAAATCTATGGCACAATAAAGATTCTGCAAATTCTGTTTAGATTCTAGACATTGTATGATATTAAGTTGAAAACAAAAGAATCACCAAAATCAAAACAAAAATATTTCATTCTTTCAGATATTCGATATGTCTCTAATATCTAGAGCTTACAATACAGAAAGGAAACATGAAACAAAAATATCAAAACACGGTATTGGAATAACAGGATTCGATAGAATTACAAATTCTTACTCTTTAAAATTTAAGGTTTTTTGGATTCTTAGTTTAATTTTATGCTTCTCAACTTTTTCTTATCAAACAATTTGTCTTATCAAAGATTACAGATATCAGAATCCACTCATTGTAGTGAAATTCAAATCTATTGAGTCTGTGATATTTTTAAAGTTTGTTCTATGTCCCTTTGACTTGATTAGTGACAACCAATTGACAGTAAAAATAAGGAAAAGATATAGTGAACATTTCGGTGTTTCTTTTGAGGAATCTATGAAGTTACCTTTTTCAGATATGCTGAAACTTCCCGAAGTGAACTTAACAACATTATGGAATATGTATGATATCGACAGAAATCATATAGAGGCTATTATTAAGGTAATTCCAATTCCTTCTTAATTAGTCACGTTACATTGAAATTAAACGTTTGTTTTTGGAATGTTTCTTTAGGGAAAAAAACCATGCTTTATCTATCCATGATAGATAAAGCATTTTTTTTTAATTATCTATTAATTATAGAGTCTTACATTAAAAAAAAAAAGTTAATATGAAATCTCACCAGTGCTTTAATGAGTTTTCTTTTCAAACTTGCCATGAAGAATTCTATTCAGAATATCAGAATATGAAAGTCTCTTCTCCGATTTCTCCTGAAAATAAAATTTTTCATTCACAATAACTTCTTTTGTTTGACTTCGCAAAGCTTTCCCTTGTCCTAACGAGGCCGCCATGATGGAAACCGAAAAACAAACAACAGTTCTTGAAATGATTAATTGATATTCAACAATGTTCAAAGTCAGATTGGAGGTTAGGAACGGGCGGTCAATAATTGAAACTAATATCATTCATAATAATAGTTATAATAATTAATAATTAGGTATTTTTTTTGTTTATATAATACTTTTTAAATGAATTGTTTCCCACCATCCCTTACTATCACAAGAATGTTCCGACGTAGCAGAAAATACGCCTAATAAGTAAATATATAATCTCTACTATAAAGATTTAATATATTTATTGTATTATTAATATGTAAATATTTCTATAGAAAATGGCGGGTCAAGGACCAATCCACGTGTTTCGAAGTATCAAAAAGTGTGCAGGGAGGGATGTAAGGGATGTATGGTTGTGTCCATGAATTTCCGAAATATGCATGTTGTGTTAAGTACCACAGCGATTTGGAACTGTATATGTGTTTTTGTGAAGTCCTAGTGTGCTGATGCTTTGGTGCCGTGTGTGAGGCATTGTGTGTCAGGTCGGTGGCGGACGAGAAGATGGGTATAACACGTACTCGGTACTGCCTCCACTGCTTCTGGAGTAAGTCGGTGATTTTACTAATCTTGTCTGCATGAGTTTTCTGCATGGGGTTGCTGATAGACACTGGAATGTTAAAGAGATAAGTAAATTTGTTAGTCTTATCAACAAGTGTGATGTCAGGTCTGTTGTGATGTATGGTTTTCTCTGCATGACTAGTCCTATTACAGCTTATGTGTCAGTGACCTAATACACTTTATGGGGTGCACTTGTACTCTGGGATCGTGATATTAATAAGTGAGTGTTTGCTAGCTGTTGATGGACTATCGACGCTACCTTATTGTGTCCGTGTACGTTAGTCTTTTCGGAGAATGGACAGCCTGATATTATGTGGTCAATCCTCTTAGGTGTAGTGTGGCATTTTTTTGTACTTTTGATTTGCTCCCTTTCATCTGTGCATGCATAATACATGAAATGGGAATTGAGTTCTTTGATAAGTAAAATGTCAATATTTGCTGAAACTTCCATAATTTTTCATCAGTATCTTAATTTAAGGAAGAAGAAATTTTGATTTGAATTACTATTTGTTAATGGCCTAGATGCATGAATCCCTTTTGTCTTCATCCCTAAGACAACAAGGGGTGATAAATTTAAATAAATTTTAAGTAAATAAATAAATTTAAACTATACATTGTTGACAATAAATTGACAGCTATTAGTCAACCCATGAATTCAAAATTATTTCCAAACCTAAGCAAATTTTATGAACTCTCCATTATTAATTACGATTAATCACTAATAAATGTTACAGAAACTTTTGAAAATTCAAAATAAGAGAATGTAATTTATATTATTTTGATTTTGCTGAAGATTATTCAATAAATCATTATTGGCTTCAGATGTTTCATATCTACAGTAAATTCGTCCCCAAATCATATTCGTCCCCTATCAGTGCCTGCTGTTTTTATGGCAACAGGGACCAATAAAAGTGCAGCATACTCATGACCGGGTACAGTCCACTTGAGTAAAGGAAGGGAAAGAATCCATTTATTGTAGCGGGGGTTTCCGCTACAATTGTTTTATTTTGAGAAACCTGAATGATTTTACGAAACTCTTCTGATAAATGAATGAGTTTTTTAAATCATTGAGGATAATTCTGATAGATGAATATCTTCCTTGATCTGTTGAATTGTTAATATATTTTTATGTTTCTTGAAGTTCTTTTGTACGTCTGTGACTATTTGCTTTCTGTTTTCTAGAATTACACAAAAATGATTGAGTTCCCTTACAAAACAGCTGTATTTAACAAATTCATTGCAAGTTAAAATGAATAGAATATTTCTTTGAATTATAGACAATTACGTTACATTTACTTTAAATAAAAAAAAGAGACTAAAAGAACAGAATATGTACAATTTGCTTCAAAACCCTTTACAAAATATTTCCCTTCCCTGGGTTTTAATTGATATCTCTCCTTTCATCAAGGCTTTCAAATCTCAATAATTTCATCTAAGGTAATGTTTGGCTTCGGGAAAGTAATTTTTCCTTAAATTTCTGGTTGCATTTTTAGAAATTTTGTAAGGATTCCTCTGTTTGATTTTCAATTTATTTTAAATAAATATCTTCTTACTGTAAGTTAAAATTATTTTATTAATGAAATGGAATTGAGAAATGATAAAAATATTACTATTTTCTAATTGATAGTGTTCTTCATCAAAATATGATGTAAAATGTGCTCCAGCTATCCAAATCAAAGAAAGAAATACAAACTTAGGAAGATGTGTAGTTATCTCAAATATAGGTAAATTTACTACATTATATTTACTAATTTCTCAATTTAAAATTTCTGTTTAAAGTAATATTAAACTTTTCTTTAATATTATTTTCCTTTTCAAAGTCTCTAACCTGAAATAAAAAATCAGCTCATATCACAACTTTAACTGTGGCTAAGAAAAAAAAAATGATACAAACCTGGAATAGCTGTATTACATTTCATAATAAAAATTTCTTCTCAAGAATCACTAAGAAAAATGTCTGATCACAACATTGATGAGTAAAACCTTCAATTCAAGTCAATTTAAAAAAATGTTGGAAGCTTCGTATTTAAAACAATCATTGTTACAATTTCATTCACTGCAGAATGTTGAATTAAAGGATACTGGTGTCTATTAAATAAGAAAAAATCAAAGGAAAATCTACATTTCCGAAGTAAATGAGTTGAAATGCACAGACATTGAATATACGAATGAAGTATGGTTTTTAAAAGAATGGCGATTTAATATTGAAATAAAAAGGATTGTTCGTCAGATGTTCTTCGAATTGTCTTCGGATTATAAACTGCGAGGTTTGAGATCGTCGGTGCTGTAATGACATCAGTACAACAATTAAAAGATGAATTTTGTTGATATAGATTCCAAAGATTGCAATTAGGCCAAAATCAGAGAGAAATTAAATAAAAAAGACTTCATGTAATTTGAACTGAAAATCCATATTTCGAAGTTAGTATTCACGGATGAATCCAGATTTGCTTTGCGAAGGGATTCCAGGAATGCTGTAAACTGAATGGAACGAAAAACAAGTTATCATCTATCTAACATCCGTCAGAAGGATATTAAGAACGGACATATTTAGTTTGGGTTTTCATCTCATTTTCTGGATGCACGGATTAGTTTTGATTTGCTTCCAAGGGAAACATGAATGCTAGATGACAAAGGTTTAATGGCCTACGTTTACTATTGTGCATAACCATTAATAGGCGATCCATTTCGTCTTCAAGACAATAATCCACATGTAAACCGAGTTACGTTGATTGAACTACATCTATAAATTCAAGTACAGATATAATGATCATGTTATGATCTTTATAAGGTGACCTTAATCCTATCTAGCATATCTGGGATACTCTTGGTAGAAATTTACTGCCCTGAAACATCTTTCTAAGATTAGAAGAGCTTTAAACAACAATAATTATTTTCACTTTTTAAACTCTCAGATATATCACCAGTTGGAGAGCCTGGAGCAAAGTGTAACAAAAGAGTTTAATTTTAGCGTATCTCTCATGCTTATGTAACAAATGAAATTGCTCTTTTTTTAAACCACGCTGTTACTCATTGGTTATAGATAGAGATGTCTGCTGTTTTCCTTAACACATTGTCTTTCAGTATAACTACAGATTATAAGTCAAACTGTAATCTGTTACACTGTACCTCATATCTGGTTACACACTTGGGGGGGGGGGGATAGTGTAAAACATAATTAAAAGTAAAACTACTGGAATTATAGTAAAGTATACACACTTATTTATTTTAGAACAATCCATTTGTAGTAATAAATCAGAAACTATTATTAAATTTTTAACGATAGTTCTTATTTTTTCATCTATTTCCTGGACACTTAGGTTGTTAGATTAATGCCAAAAGGTATGATTTTATTATTTGAGTTTGATCTGCAATTCGAGATTGTGATGATATTATCATTGTATTTGTCTCTGCTACAGATGCTATACATGGAATAACTGGAAACCTGAATTTGCTGGGATTTATCACTGATTTTCTGAGGTAGCTGATCTGATCCTCATCCCGTACAATACACTGGCTATCTAATCGTCAGTATTCGGTTCTCGACAGTCCATATTATAGGAGGATGTCACGAATCGAAAGAACCTCGTCATCTGTCGTTTCGTGAAAGTTAATTTCTTGATAACTCTTTACTACAATTTTATGCACGTTGTATCAAGCTTTCCTACACAGTATGTCTTTCCCTTCTTCCTTTTGTTGCTAGGTTTTCTACCTTCTACCTTTGGATATCCATCAAACATTTAAAGTCTGATGATCTGTTTAGGAATGTGATCAGTCTGTTTTCCACTCACTATATACTTCCACAGTTGCACTTCTCTTTATGTACAGGGCAATGAGTTATCAATTGCCAGCATTTCATTTTAATCTGCTTGGCGGCCTATCATCTGCTTGGTGATCACAGAAAATCGTCATCATTAAACCCATCGGAGTCTAGGAAAAGTCCTTCTAAAACCCGATGTGATGTTTTTATCAGAATCCTGGATTTTTCAACACATTGTGCAATTTTTCCAACACATTGTGTACTGGGTGGCGTTATTATAAGAAAAGTGCTCTAATTTGAAATGAAATAAATATTAGTAAAATGGAATTAAAGATTATATATAAAATCGTATGACTTTTATATGATACATTTTCTTTGAATAGGGATTTCACAATTTATAAATCCTATGTAAGTTTATTCAACTTTATAATATATTTGGAATTACGCCAGTGCTCTAATCTTAAATTAAAAATATTGCTTAGGACAGAGCATAAGAACATTGTTACACTCTGCCCCAGGCGTAATTGTAACATTGTGAGCCGTAGGGTCTAATATGGTTATATCAAAATTCCAGGTACATGCTTAAGTATTAATAATATCGATATATAGATAATAAGATACTTTCATTCCTTTAATATTACATCTAAATATTATTAAATTATACTAAACTCCATACTAAACTCTCCCATTGCATCTATCAAAAGAACCTCATCGCACAGCAATAACACGGCTTCATGAAAAGAAAAAACACAGAAACGGCACTGATTGATCTTACTGAATTTGTTACAGAGAATATGGCCTCAAATAAAATTGCATTAGGACTTTTCCTTGATTTCAGAAAAGCTTTTGATTAAATTTATGTTGACATTCTCCTTAGAAAATTAGAGCATCTTGGCGTTAGAAGTTCTCCTCTATCTTGGCTGTCCTCATATCTCTCCGACGGCAATATCAGCTTATTTTAAATGGATATTCTTCTTTCTGGTATTCCACCACAAAGACTTAACACAAGGGTCCATCTTTTCATCCCTTCTCTTCAACTATTTAAAATGATCTTATTCTAAAGTCATCTGCCTCCAAATGTATCTTCTATGCAGACGACGGAACTCTTCTTTTGCCAACAAAACTACAGAAAATCTCAAAAAAGACGTCCAACTTTCACTACACCATCTTAAATCTTGGCTTTCTGCCAACGATGTTACAATCCAAACATCCTCTATTAACGGATAAAACACTTTCATGTAAAACCTTCCCTACCACTTACAACAACTCCTTGATACAAGAGGTCTCCTCCTTCAAAAACTTAGGAATCTATCTTTCTCATGATCTTTCTTGGAATTTACATGCCCAAAAAATTGCTTATAAAGTCTCCAGAAACTTCGATGTAATTGTAAAATTAAACTTTCTCCCAGTTCAAATACTACGAAATCTATTTTGGTCACTCATCCAATATTGATCATCCAACATTGATAAGTCATGCTACGGAGTTGTAGTATGGGGCAACCTTCTAAATTTTCTGAAAACATGCTTATAAAAGTACAAAAATATTTTCTAAGATTAGTAGATAAAAAACCCCCAAATACTCTACTACTCGATCCCTCTGGCCTAAATCATCTCTTTCCTCTGCATGTATAAACTACAATTAGCCATCTTCACTTTTAAAGTAACCAATAAAGAAATCTCTATCCCTGTATCCCATTAACCATTAACCCACAAACCCATTCCTATGATACCAGATCTGTATCCCACCTGTTACTATCCATTCCAAAAACTAAATCAAACTATCAAAGAAAAGTTGTCAGCTATGTTTCGCCTCAACTTTGGTATGAAATTCCTAAAGAGATTAGTGAATGTCCTCTTCTTATCCAATTAAAAAAAAAACAAAAACAAAAAACACATTTTATCTTTAACTAGCGGTGCCCCGCGGTTTCTCCCGCGTTAAATTAAATATCTGTTTCATACACATTATAAGTGTATAACTAAGTGCATCGCATTAACTATAAATACCATCTGGAAATTATGTGGAAATATAAAAGGACCAATCACTAAAAAATAAACCGACTTAACAGAAAGTGTCTTCAGTTTGATGGCTATATACTAAGAAATAATAAAATAGATAATGAGGTTTTTAACGAATACGATATATTTTAAATTATTTAATGAAAATTTACAGTACTTCATTGTAGACTATATTTTTAGTTTTTTTCTTTTTATCTATAATATATTGTTACCTACATTCCCTTCACTAATGGACCGGACAGTGCGCTTTATTGGAAACATGTGAAAGTGTAACTGATTTAAGAGTGGGATGGACACACACATACTGAAATTACATTAGCCACCCTGTGGGGCATACTTTCCACAAAGTTTTGATACAGAGCTAAGGGTTTTTATGTCCATTCCTGCTTCAAGAACATCGCCAGTGCAGCTATAGATGTCGGACATGGTCCCCTGGCCCTCAATCGATGCTCTAACTCGTCCCATAAATGTTCGATAGGGTTTAGGTCGGGACACTGAGCAGGCCATGGAAGCCGCTTTACAGCCATCTCTGTATACCACTGCTGGACAGAGGCTGAAACAAGGCATGGAGCATTGTCATCCTGAAAGTAACACTATCGTCATTTCCAAGCATTTGCCAGAGAGTAGGAACAACCAGATTATCCAAAATGTCTTTGTAGCCTTCGGAGTTCAAGATTCCCGCAACAACATCCAATGGTCCCAGGCCATACCATAAGAATCACCCCCACAGCATGATTTCCCAACCGCCTAACTTCACAGTTGGAACTATGCAATCGGATAAAAGACGTTCGCCTGGCATTTGCCACACTCAAACACATCCATCCGACTGGAAGAGAGTGTAAGGTGATGAGGCACGTTACACTCCATAAAATTGTTTTCCACTGCTCTACAGTTCAGTTGCGACTTTGCAAATACCACTTGAGTCTGGCGGTTCTGTTGAATGATGTAGTTTGTGGATTTTACGGGCGTTCAATTCCTTCCGCAATGTATTGTGATTGTATTGTATTCCGCAATGTAACCCCTGATGCCTGTTGAAACTCACTGATCACGAGCGCACATGCACTTTGACGATCTCGGCTGATTTTATATAAATATGCAGGTGTCCGGTCCATTACTGTAGGTAGTGTATTTATAACACATCGTTGGAACCTAGTAAAAAAAACTACCTACAAATTGATTTTATTAAACTTAACTACAAACTAAAATTTAAATATATTAAGTCAAATGTGCGCTTACCTATCACGGTTAGTACCTATTATATAGGAAACACATAGAATTATTCAATAAAATTAACCAAACACATCCACAAAAAATAGTTCGATGAAGCAGAACTGTTGCTTAAGGGGCCAACCATATGACTGAGCCGTACGGCGTTGAATTTAAATAATTATTTTATTTTTTTAATTACTTAATTAAATTTATTATCTATATTTATATTGATTATCTTATTGTATTAATTTCATTATATCATATCATGTCCTTGTTATTATACATAATTATAATTGTAACTTATTTTATATTGTTTTTTGACTCATGCTTCCTTCCCTTTCCCCCCATTAATAGTGTGTTGGACCTCTTTTTTGAATCTCAGATTGCCAGATTTGTTGATGTTTATGTTTACTGTTCCCCTCCAATTGACCGTAGCGAGATGTTATATAGCCTATTACCTTTCTCAATAAGTAGGCTCTCTAATGCAAAAAGAATGTTTCAAATCGGACAGGTAGTTTCTGAGATTAGCGCGTTCAAACACACAAAATCTTCTGCTTTATAATAGTAAGTATAGATAACATGCTAACATTTCCACATTCTACAGAAGTCAAGCTGAAATTGTGATCCGAATCCCTTTCCATCTATCAATTTCCTCTTCCATCTCCTCTATTCTACCTCCTTTCTTTATCCGACTAGTCCCTCAATCTATTCCTACTTTCTTCATGTTCCTTTTATTCTATGTATTCATAATACGTAAAATATGTTTTCCAGTCCAAAATAAACATAAATATTTGGTAAATCTTCAGTAATTTTGTTTTTTCTAAATATTTTCCTTCATTGTTCTGTTATATATTCCTGTTATTTAATTCGCTTTGTTAATTGCCTTACTCATGACGCCCATTTGTCTCCTCGACCGGATCTCTCTTAAGACGGCTCATGTATAAAGTCATGTATACATATAACTATTGTAAAATTTTATTGGCAATAAAATTGAATTGAATTGAATTGAAATTAAGGAATAGTCGGCATTACAAGAGACATTAAAGAAAATACTTATCTGACAGTAATAAAATAATTTTAGACCAAAATCGCTGAACACGTACCAGCGAATAATGGCTTCACAATGGCTACTGGTGGGAAGTGTCAACACAACGATCGCTAAATTCGGTTTCGATTTTCTCATAAATAGCACGAAATGTCAATATAATACACTGTACCTCGTGTTACACCCTGCCCCAAGTTCCTCTATTGTGGGGAAGGTCTATGTCATTGTGAAGTCTCAATTACTGTCCAGAGTGACAACACTACATTATGTTACTTCGACTTTAATTTTGACCTTGTGCAACATGTGATGATTGTTGGAGAAAATCAGTCTTTCATATAAAATGTTTACCGTAAGCCACTGTAAGTTATGAATTTCGGATTACTAAAGTTAAGAGAGAAGGGAATTTATTGCCATTCTCAATTTCATTGTTGTTACTTTATGTAAATACACTCATGTTGGTGAAAAATGCAACATTAATAAGAAAACATGGAAAAATGAAGTGAACTTACAGGAAATGTAAATGTGAAACTTATAGGGTATGACTAAAATTTGGAAATGATTGCGCATGCCTAGACGCAGCAGCACCCTCCGAATTGTCTTGTAAGAGCTGTTGTGGATCTAGACAAGTAGTTTTTATCATGAGTGAGCTGTACAACGTGCCGAGTGGAGTCAGTATGCCTCGTCGACGTCAAAGAGCTTTATAAGGAAACCACGGAGTTTGAACGGCACCGAATGATCCGCTTGTGTGAAGGAGGATTTTCATACCGCGAAATTGCTGCTCGTACGGGACGTAATGCTATCAAAGCGATGCGAGTTGGGAAGCAGTAGCCTGAAAAGAACAGAACGAGTCGAAAATCGGGAAGTGGACCACGAAATATGACGACAGCATGTGATGATAGACACCTCATCCCCGTGGCAGTGACAGACCGTTCAGCTTCTGCTCGAGTGTTAGCACAACGTTGGAACACTGCAACAGGTCTGACATTGTCCGGTTCCTTGGTTCGAAAATATCTACTGCGCATAGGACTGGTGTTTTCATTTCTTTGTGGAGGATACCGTTTGGACTTTCGACGCTTTAGGCTACAATGGATCACGAACTCACCCACTAGTGTGAAGATTGGCACCATTTTGTGTTTTCGGATTAGTCCCGCTTCAACTTGGATTGCAATGATGGTCGAATACGCATTAGATGATCTCAAGATGAGCGCCATCTTCGAGACTGCATTGTGCAGCGTTGTACTGCACGAACGATAGGCGTGATGGTTGGGCATCATAGGCGATCTCGGCTACGAATTGTGGGTACTCTCAACCAAAACTGCTACATCAGGGAAGTTGTGGAGACTGTACCCTATCTACCCTACCTTCAGCACACTCCTTGAGCCACATTCCAACAAGACAACATCCGACCACATGTTGCCAGAAATGTCCAGGCTGTCTTCGAAACAAGAGAGACACCCCTTCTTCCCTGGCCTGCATGTTCGCCAGATATGTCACCTATTCAACATGTCTTGGATATGGTCACTTGGCAATTAGCCCGCGATTGTCATCCAGCAGACAATACCCATGAACTGTAGACTAGGATAGAAGCAGCCTGGCAGGCGATACCCCAAGAACCCTTCAGGCGATATCCATGGCCTGTTTGATTGCCTGCCAGGGCATGTAGCAATTCTTATTGTAGCTCGTGGATGCTTTATACCATACTGATTTTTTGTAAGTATTGTTGTTACATTGCTTTCTAACTTTAATCGTTTGTTTGTATCACTATTTGTAATGTGTGCAATACATTTCCTTCCATTCAGATGGTGTTGCAATTTTCACAAACAAGCATGTATAATAAATATTACAACTGAAATGCTGCTGTAAATGTTCTTTACATTTCTTAATCGCAGATATATAATGTGAAGATATATTTCCCTACCCACTGTTCAGCAGCACAGCGTACTTCAAGCTCTGTATAAAACATATTTTTAATTCGTAAATAAAACATGAAGTTTGCCATTCACTATTTAATGTTGCATAAACTTTAATTGGGAGTGGGATGCTCTAGAAAACCAAATTTCATGGAATTGAATTGCAAAAATTACAGTTCATAGGGAGTAAATGAAGAAAGAACTAGACAAACTACATATGGAGAAAAATAACAATTAATTAGTGAAAATAAAATTATTTCTTAATGGTAATGCATTCTTTTTTTTGAAACTATTATGTTATTATTTTTCTGTTCTAAAATAAATTTGTTTTACTTCTTAAAGGAAGTATTAATACGGCATAATGAAACTAAAAATAAGTTAGAGATACGACTCAAAAAAGCAATCTTATTATTTTATTATCTATTTATTTTAACTTAGCAATCATGATCTTGGATTTCTCATTACTAATGCGTAAACCAACTTTTGCTGCTTCTCGATGCAATCGTAATGTCTGCTCCTGCAGGTGATGACCGTTCTTTGGAAGTAAGGCAATATCATCCGCAAAGTCAAGATCAGTAATTCGATGTTGTTCATCCCATGCAATGCCTACATCAGGCACTGTCATTGTCTTCCTCAGAACACAATCTAAGGTCGTCAGGAACAGAAAAGGTGGCAAGACATATCCCTGTCTGACGCCGGTCTCGATGGCAAAAAATTCAGTGTGACCTACACCTGTCTTAACACAACAGCTACACTAATGATAAAAGAGATTGGAATATTATGATAAATTTTGGGGAATGCCATATAGTTGTATGTTCCAATGTTCCACAGTGAATCTCGATGGATTTTCACGCATGTGTTGGTCAGCAGCTGCTTGAATTCGGCGGAGTAGAATCGTACAAAACACATTGCCTGGTATAGAGAGCAAAGTGATGCCTCGCCAGTTTGTACATTCCATTGTATTGCCTTTCTTAGATAATTTAACAATGACCCCTCTTTGCCAGTCTTTACGAAAACATTCGCCTGAACAGGTAGGTTTCGACGAGGACGGTCGTTTGTGGACCAAATCTTTGCACTTCGAAATATTATCGAACATTGTGTGGAATATCAATACTCAATATTAATTAATTCCATCGATTTTAAGAAAGCCTTCGACAGCATCCATCGAGATTCACTGAGGAACATTGGAACATACAACTATATGGCATTCCCCAAAAATTTATCACACTATTCCAATCTCTTTATCATCAGTCTAACTTTTGCATTAAGTCAGATGTAGGTCGCACAGAATTTTTTGCCATCGAGACCGGCGTCAGACAGGGTTTTGTCTTGTTACCTTTTCTGTTCCTGACGACCTGAGATTTTGTTATGAGGAAGACAATGACAGTGCCTAATGTGGGCATTGCTTGGGATGAACAACATCGAATTACTGATCTTGATTTTGCGGATGATATTGCCTTACTAGCAGAGAATGGTCATCACCTGCAGGAGCAGACATTAAGATTGCATTGAGAAGCAGCATAAGTCGGTTTACGGATTAGTAATGAGAAATCCAAGATCATGATTGTGGGAACATTAGCCGACATGCCGACGATCAACATTGATGGACAAGACTTGGAAGAAGTTGCCAAGTTCACATATTTGGTTAGCGTAATTGGCCAAGATGGGATGAAGAGGCTGACGTCAAAAGCTTCTATTATTCCAATGGCAATATACGCTGCTGAGACCTGGAAAGACTCAGTCACTATCACACGGAAAGTGAACACTTTCCACCAGCGTTGCCTGCGACGCATCCTACGTATTCGCTACTTCGAACATATTACGAATAAAGAGGTGTTACAACGAAGCCAGCTTCCTAGCCTTCGTACCACCATCGCACAACGTCGTCTACGTCTGGCAGGCCATGTGTTTCGTATGGACAATACTCGTATTCCGAAACAGGCATTTCAGTGGGTTCCACCAAGCAGTGAACGGTGCCGTGGACGACCACGGTTAACTTGACGCCGAACGTTCATCACTGACCTCAAAGCCCTGAACATCACTTGGGATGAGGCCAGAGACCTTGCCTCGGATCGTGCTCGATGGAAAGCCCTGGTCGCCCAATACGCTCATTAGGGTTAATGGAAAAGAAGAAGACGAAGAAAAATTAAATGATCAATCAAAACGCATAACTGAATACATTTCTAATAATAGCACTTTAATTGGAACTTATACCGAAAACTGCCCAATTCAAAATTAAATAAAAACAAATAGCCTTATGGAATTTTCAGAATAGATGTGATTAATTATAATTGATCGGAAGCAGAATTGGCTAATTAAAGATAGGGCTACTCTATATTTAGGTTTGCAGAGCCAAACCTAGCTCTGAAATGGCAACAAAACAAACAAACAAAGGGCTTCACAATTTATCTATTTGAATCTGCACAAACCACAGATTTCGACCAAATTTCGCAAACGTATAAATACTTATTACAAAAGTTTTTCGCCAAAAGTTTAGCGCGAAAATCACATGCGTTTAGGAGTTGTTACGAAAATAAAAATCTCAAAAACAACAAAAGATAATAATATGATTCAGACAGCTAAAATACAACATGATGCAGTTTATTGTATAAAAAACATGGAACTTGTATTTTAGCGGGAATTTCGGACGCTTATTACCGAATAATTTCAAATTGTGCCCCCTAGAGGAGCGTTGTACAAACTTTTAACACCAGATTTCACAAGTTCGGGTTCGATTTAGTCTAGAGAAGGTTCGATTTAGTCTAGTCTATTTCAAAATTTTGAAAGTTGGGGAGAATAGTTAAAAAAAATTTCTGAAAGATCGAATGAATGTCAGTTTCCATAGATTTATACGTAAAAGTCTGAGTTGTTGAAGTCTGAGTTCCATGTTTTTTATTTCTGAATTCAAATTGGTTCTACATCAAACTGAGATGTTCTTGGCTAAAGAAAAATAGTTTTTGTTACAATCCAAGTTATAACTTGTTAGAAATCATATTTTCGTTCACATTGCAGAAATCTTTATTGAACTGCAAATGTTAATATACAGGGTATCTAATTAAAGTTCGGCTATTCCACGCACTCTACAGTAAAAATTATTTATCGGAATGAGACCAAATTTGCAGTAAGCCGTAATACAAACGGGTCTACAAACGCCACTGGTAGTGATTTTTGGAAATATATTTTTTTCAATAAATGCCTTTCCCGCAAATTTGATGCCGTTCTAATAAGTAGTTTTTGCTGTAGAGGAGATGGAATAAATGAAGTTTAATTATAGACACCCTGTACATATAATAACTCGTAAATACTAAATAAACCGCATAATTTAATGGTCACATTTGGATTGGTATTTTAATTCTGATTAACATTCTTTCCGAATACTGAATATTATAGAAGGAATGTCTGGAACGTATTCGCTCTTATTATAGGACACGGAACTTGAAGATCACTTCGGAATGTGATGGTTAAGCCTTCAAAATATGGGCAAAAAGAAGACCAAGGCATCTGATTCTTAGTTACCTTCAATGAGAATTAAAATACCACTCATAATGTCATCATTATTTCTGCGGTTTATTTGATATTTACAAGTTAGTATTTGTATATTAAATTTTTGCAAAAAAAAAAAAATTCTGTGATTTGAACGAAAATATGATTTCTAACAAGTTAGATCTTGTATAATAACAAAACCTATATCTATATATTCAAGAACATCTCAGTTTGTTACGCAACCAGTTTGAATTCAGAAATAAAAAACATGGAACTCAGACTTCAATAAGGTTCTTAACGTATAAACCTATTGAAGCTGGCATCCATTGGATCTTTCAGAAATTTTTTTAACTATGTTTCACAACTTTTCAAACTTTGAAATGACCTTCTCTAGACCTAATCGAACCCTAACTTATCAAATCTGGTGTTAAAAATTTGTAGAACGCTCTGCTAGGGGCACAATTTGCAACTTTCGGAGATAAGTTTCCGAAATTCCCTCTAACATTTGAGTTCCAAAGATATGTTTTTTTGTAAAATAAAGTACCCCATGTTGTCATATTTTGGCTCTGAATCTAGGCCAGTAAATATTGACACAACAAAAGACAAACTTCGCAAATGCGCATGTATCTACGATTTTTTTATATGTTGTTAGGAGCCATGAGAGTAGTGTATATCCAAGTTTCCAACCCTGAAAACCCTGTGCTACTCCTGTGGTGTTCGAAAAACTGCGAAATTCGGGCACTTGTGTCAGTTTTGTCGAAAAAAACACCGGAAAGAAGCGTTTCTCGGGTATTGTAATTCTGTATTTTTGAAAAGTAAACTAAATTTCCTAGAATTTGAGCCCAACACGAGCTCTCTAGGTCAATTGGTTGCGGAGATATAGCCAATCAAAGATGGGCAAGTTTTTCCAAAAAGTGGAAAGTTATCGGTAGGGTCATGTTCCA
Source organism: Thereuonema tuberculata (assembly GCA_023159025.1). Lineage (NCBI taxonomy): Eukaryota > Metazoa > Arthropoda > Chilopoda > Scutigeromorpha > Scutigeridae > Thereuonema > Thereuonema tuberculata. Next base: position 9,670,529 of record JAFIDM010000006.1, on the reverse strand, counting down.
AGACACGTACCGATTAAACTAATGGTTCTAGAGATAGATCATGAGAGAAGAAGTTGTAGAGTATTAAATTACCTGCAATTTGTTTCCAAAATGGTACCTCTAGGTCTCATAGTTTTCTCAGAAACGAAAAAATATAGGACAGTCAATATCGACACAAAAAAAGGCAAACATCGCAAATGCGCATGTATCGACGAAGTTTTTTATATGTTGTTAGTACCCATGAGAGTAGTTTATATCCAAGTTTGCAACACTGAAAATCCTGTGCTACTCCTGTGATGCTAGAAACAGTGCGAAATTCTAGCACTTGTATCAGGTTTGTCAAATTTAACTTGGTAGATGGAAAACATGGCTTCAAAGAAACATACATACATAATCCGACATTCAAATTTACACAACACATAGATAATATATAATAACCCCGTAATACAGATGAGTTCGGGAAGGTACTCCACAAAGATAACGGTAATATGGGCGAGTATCGCGACGGGGCTTATTCTCGGAATTAAACTTCTCGGAATTATTTGTAGCCATGGAAGTGAGACCGAGAACTGTGTGCAATGCCTATATAAAAAAGGGATAGCATGAGAAAGGTTGTAAGATTTTCTTACTGGTGCCCTTCTATAGAAATAATGTGTGCCAGGTCCCTGGCAGTCGGGTCGATTGTTTAGCGGAAGGAGTGAAACACATTTTTGGTAACACCTTTGGTAAAGTGACTTTCAAACGAAAGGACAAAGTGATGACCTTGGAATCAGTTACCACCTCTGTGAAAGTATTCAACAGGAGAGTTGATGTTGGTCCCCTTACTATATTCCAAAGGGTCTGCGTTACAAAACAATCAGATGAACAATTGAAGCAGCATTTTGCGTATGAGCTTGCACCGTATCCGTTGTCCTTGTTCACTGCAGAAAGAATGAGCAAGAAGACGAAATCCTCCTTCTATTCAGCATTTACAGCGGTCACAGAATATATCATCACTGGAAACACTGCGTCCACAGTGGTCGATGGTGATTACCTTCTGCACAAGGTGAGCTAACATCGCAATGATTCAGTCAGAGCCATTGTGGCGGCATACGTTAGCTACGTTTTCAACCACTTCGGTACAAACGTAGCTGTGGTGTTTGATGGATACCCACACGATGCATCTATGAGGAGTACTAAATTAACTGAACGCCTGCGACGCTCTGCTTCTCTCTCCTGCAGTGACATTTTGTTTGAAGAATCAACACCCATCAAAGTGCCACAGACAGAACTGCTCTCCACTGAATCTAAGAAACGCCGCTTGATCACCATGATGCGTACTGAATTTGAGAGGCAGGGTATCGACGTCAATCTCAAGAAGACGCCGATACTGATATAGTGATGACTGTACTCTCCAAGAGCTCATCGTTAGACCAAGTTTTCATCATTGGGGAGGACGTCCACCTACTGGTCCTCCTCAACGGCTTAAGCTCTGGACAGACGAACGTGTACTTCCAGAAAGGCGGCAGAGGTGGGTAAAAGTGCGCTCACTATATGGCAAATTCCTTCACATGTGGAGAAATGAAGGTTCCACGAGGGATGGTTTTGTTCCTGCATGCCATCAGTGGGTGTGACACGACCTCTGCCCTTTTCTGGTAAGGCAAGATGAAGTGGTGCAACGTCCTCAAAAAAAAACCCACTGATAGATCTCGCCAGCATTTTTCTTGATCGAAACTCAAACCAGGACGAAGTAGGAAATGCTGGCGAGAAGATCTTGATGAACCTGTACGGCGGAGATGCGGGAGCGCTGAACATCCTGCGATACTCAGCATTTGTAAAATCGACAGCAACGACCAAAGTCAACCTTGGCCGCCTCCCCCCCCCCACCACCACAGAGGCTGCAAAATATCATTCGTGGAGGACCTACCATCAGGTGCAAAAATGGTTGGGGATCGACAAAAACCTTTGTGATTGGGGATGGGCCACCAGCGAACAAGGTCTCACGCCCATCACAATGTGCGCAGAGCCCGCTCCTCAGACCCTGCTTAGAATGGTGGCTTGCAAATGCAAGAAAGGGTGCTTAGGGTGTGCACTTGCAGAAAGGCAGGGCTCCAGTGCTCTATCCTATGTTCCATTTGCTAAGAGCGCAGTGGCACAAACGTCACCCCTATCGTCCTGGACGAGGAGGATGAGGATGTGGACGACCCAACACCATATGACGACCCGCCTCCACCTCCAGAAAACGTCGTCCATCCTCCTACTCCCTCCCCCACTGATCCAGACTGGATGAGACCCGGCCCTTCCAAAAGGGCGAAGTTCTAAACTACTGCGGTGTTTATGCTTGACTGTGTACATAGAATTTTCTTGTTTGCATTTATGTTTCCGTTGTTTATTTTCTGTTTACGTTTATTTGTTTAGTGTATGTTTATTTGAAGCCATTTGTTACATCTACAATGTTAACTTCACTTTCTTGCACGTGTTTTTTAAAGAAATACATACCAACATGATTCAGTACAATGTTTTCCTCATTTTTCCAAATTACAATGTTTTACTATTTTTTCGTTTTTGAGGTAACTATGAGGCCTAGAGGCACTATTTTGGTATCAAATTGCAGCTAATTCAATTCTCTAGAACTTCTTTTCTCATGATCTTTCTCTAGAAGTTTTAGTTTAGCCGTATGTGTCTTGGAACATGACCCTACCGATAACTTTCCACTTTTTGGAAAAACTTGGCCATCTTTGACTGGCTATATCTCCGCAACCAATGGACCTAGAGAGCTCCTGTTGGGCTCAAATTCTTGGAAATTTAGTTTACTTTTTAAAATTACAGATTAACGATACCCGAGAAACGCTTCCTTCTGGTTTTTTTTTCGACAAAACTGACACAAGTGCCCGAATTTCGCAGTTTTTCGAACACCACAGGAGTAGCACAGGGTTTTCAGGGTTGCAAACTTGGGTATAAACTACTCTCAGGGGTCCTAACAACATATAAAAAAATCGTAAATACATGCGCGTTTGCGATGTTCGATGCTTTTATTGACTGGCCTAATCATATTTTTATATTTTACTAGCCGGGTACCGTCGCTTCGCTCCGGAACCTTGCAGACATAGCATAAAAAATATATATTTAGGAAATTAATATCGAGATCGTAAAATATGCCAGATCTCAGCCCGTTGTGGCTTCACCGGAAAACTCACATCTATTGGGGTTTGGCGCCACACATTATAAATTTAAAGCGAAAATAAAAATCTTCTTTATTCTCTATCCTGTGGGAATTTCGTAAAATCCGGCCTTATTCCTCATCTATATTCAAAGGGAACTTCTGTGCAAAATTTCAGCTTTCTAGGTCAGAGGGTTTATACTGGGTGTTGATGAGTCAGTAAGTGAGGCTGGACTTTTCTTTTCATATATGTAGATAGTTTAAAAAAAAAAAAAAGATTTTTAAGGAAAAAAAAAAACATTTTTTTAGTTTTTCTGTAATAACTCTTAAGCGAATGCGATTTTTGCACCAAATGTTTGTCCAATAATTTTTCTAATAAGTATTATATGTTTGGCAAATTTAGTCCAAATTGGTGCTTGGAGCAGATTCATAAAGAAAAAGGGTGAAGCCCTTTGCTGATAAACAAACTATGTTTCTAGATATCACAATAACAAGCTAAGATAAAATCTTGTAACGAGATTCTTTTAGTCTTTTCAGAATTTAATGGACCGATTACTCAGGCAGAAGTTAAATTAAACCCCCCATCATATCCTTGGTTTGCACTGAATGCTCATACCCGGGTAAGTACATGTTTAAATTGATTAACTATTTATATAAATATATTCTGAAAAGTTAGTATTATATTGCGATCATTGTGCGGGTTATCAGTAATGTGTTAGGAGTGTTATTAAAAGGTACGGTACGGGAGTTATCAATTCTATCATTTTCCAAAGCTTTAAAAATAGACAGAAGTTCCTATTGAAAAGCCAAGTACAGTATGTCTACTGAAAGGAGAAGTAGCTACTTCTTCAATCTTGCCGATTTGATTTCTTTAGATTTTTCTTAAGATTCTGTAGACAAAATAAGCCAATACGTGTCTCAGCTTTATTAATAGGTGCCACTTTCTAAAAACTAGACCAAAAAGGATTATATTTGAACAACAAACCCTTACTATAAAATCTGCAACAATTGTTCCAGTAATTTGGCGACTTCGAGCTTTGAAGTACAGAATTTTCACTTCTTTCACACTTTCAATTTTGGTGTCCGTCCTCGAATTATTTTTTTTCTTATTATCTTCAAATTTAATGCTCCACAAAATAGATGTACATACCTATACGGTCTGTGGAAGAACTACATCGGTCAAACAGGCCGTACCGTGGAGACACGTTGATGGGAGGATCAGCATGACATGTGACTTGGACAGAACTCGGTTAGGGAGAAGAGTTCAATTTCTCTGCCATCTCCACCGTTGCCAAGTCCTGTGGCTACATCCCGGAAGCCATAGCCATTAAAGATGAAACCATCACGGTGAAAGAGACAACGGGCTCCAAGTCAGTAGCAAGTAGGTCACAGCCATCGTTCTTCTCGCTTATCATTCCCTGAAAATGGATTCAACGACCACTTCAAAAGTTTTACTTGGCTGGAAACCAGATAAGAATTCTTTGTATTTCTAATTATGACAAAACATTACATAAATACTAGCACAAATAAAGCTCATAAGAACATATAAGCACATACTATATATCATAAAAACAAAACAAAAGAAATACTAAATGATCAATCAGTATTCTTAAAAAATAAATAAGCTAAAGAAATAATTTCAAGTAATTTAGATAAACATTGTTTAAAAATTTAAAAACTATATTCCAAAAATTAAGGTTAAGAAAATAAAATATAAAACCTATCCAAATTTATCTAAAAAAGGCACAAATTAAGAAAAGGATCTATGATACTGCAAATTCTGTCTTAAAACTAAAAAACTGAAGTGATAAAACTAATGGGATACTTTTTGAATACCTTGTATCTTCCTCGCAGCTTGGATTACATCACCAACACCATGTGACATGAAGTTCACGAGGACTGTATTGTACTATAGAGATATTGCTCATCATGCAAACTTCAAAGCATTTCATTATTCTGTAATTATCCTAATTATAATGTTCGCTGGTGATGAATTCCTGGCAGTGACGATGCGCTAAAGTGCAACCCATATGTGTTTCATGATGTTTAAATCCTGCCAATACTTGATAAAGACATGATGGCAAACACAGAGGAATGCTCCTCCAGCCATAATCGGTAGACTGTGATCTCCTGCGGTGGTGATTTGTCCTCTTCAAAAGTGCATCTGTCGACAAAAATGCAGGACAAGAAGGAATGTAATTGATCCTCAAGGATGGTGACGTAGCGGATACCGGACACAGAGGTATGCAGATGTATGAGTGTCCTAAATGTTTTCTAGCTGAATACAACCCATACCGTAACAGATACTCCATCTCCCTATATTGTTCCTTGTAGGCATACGGTATCCAGTGCGGTATGGAGCTTTCCCTATACCCCAGTCGACCATTTGCTCGAAATAGTTTCAAACGCGATTCCCTGATCCAGCTAGACATTTCCAGTCATCTAGAGTCCAGTAATGACCCGAGCCAAGGTCATGTACGTAGTTTTGTGCTGTATTGTCAGCAATGCAACAATGTTTGCTGTTGGCTCCGAAGCCCTAAAGAACACAGGGAACGCTTTATTATTCGAACGCTTTCATCTTTGTGTAGAGCTCTGATATGTGATTCCACAAAGATACCTTCCTTGACTTTTGCCTCTGAAAGTAGTATAAACTTACTGCTTAAAACAATTTACATTTCCGCCACAGCCTAAACAAATTGTTTCAATAACTCCGAATTGATGTGTAAATGACAGTCGTTGACATCGTTCTTTGGATTACACCATAACATTGACACATCAAATCGCAGGGTCTTTTTCTTTCCCTTTGTCCAGTTTCTGAAATACTCAGCGCAAACACTACAGACTGCATATGGAGTTCTTGTGACAAAGCTTCAGTCTAAAGTAAGCATTTTTAAACAATCCATACATGTAACAAAATATATTTGGATTGTTCAAACTCTATCTTTTTTTCATTGGTCTAAGTACAATAAACACACAATAGTTAAATGAACCACCATGCACTGAAATGTTTTGCTCAAACTAAATATATAACGGTTGTTAAGCACAGTGGACAGTGCTGCCATTTGCATATAATAGATTGTCTTTTGCTATTGAACAATGCTGCAAAATCTAAATTTAAAGTTACTTTTAGCTATGATTGTTCGTCAACTGCACTTCAAATAATCCTTTTTCTAAAAAAAAAGCATTATTTATTATACAAATAGAAAAATATAAAAATTCTGAAAAATTATATTTGACAGAAAAACTAATAACATTTTTGGAATCAGTTGATACAATTATTGTACAAGCACGTGTCAAAATCAAAACAGGAAATTTCATTTATGCCAATGTAATTGCAAGAAAGTAATTAAAGATTCTAATAAAAAACTGTAATTTAAGTACCGCTGCGTTAGAAAATTTATTTACAAATATATCAATATGATAAGAGTTCTACAATACCACAAAGTAACTTTCTTATTTTTTAATTTCGAATTGATAAAAATAGCTTTTTAATTTATTTAATTTTCTTCTTGTATAACAATTACATAGATATTGACAATGAAATTCTCAAATTTCCCAGGTTAAAGATATTGGAATGAGAAATAATAGCTGTGTTATTGCTCACATTTATTCAATAGAATTTGAATTTAAATTTTTTGTTATTACCCCTTCGCAATTCAAGATTTTTTGTTTTGATATACAGATGTTCAAATTGTATTAACTGTTACGGTACCATTACAGAGATTTAATTTTTAAAAAAAAATTATATTTCTTTGCAAAAACTAATACAATTTTTATAGATTTTGTTGATATCAGAGTGTTCTGCAATTGTCGAATTCTACATACTAATTTATTTAATAAACTATTTCTACTGTATTTACTTTTGAAGTTTGTAGATATTATAATTTTACAAATGTACACATTTCCATTGACTTACATTTCTAGATAATTAGAAAGGAGAGATTAAAACAATCAACATCAATATTTTTCAGCGTTTTATTACCGGACAATGTTGGTTAAGCATATGCAGCAAGAATTAAAGTCATCGGAATATACAAATAAGAAAGCATGCCAATTATCATGGGGACGTCTACACAACGCTGATTAGGATGAAAGTCTATTTGTCTTATTGAAAACAGTTACAGATGTATACTCTCTTCATGTATTTTAAACCAATATCCTATTTTAATAATTAGAACTTTGTTTATGGAGTTAAGTGTAACAATTGCTTTCGTATTGGGAAGCAAAAAGCAGCTAGGGTAAAGTGACCAAATGTCGGCCGGTGCCCAAATGTTGGCCACGAAATGTTTTTTGTATTTTAAGAAATACGTTGTGGTCTAGCTTTGTTTTTTTTCGTTTTACACGATTTTTACATCTTTGGACTGCCATCCTATCTTAGTTTCAATTGTCATTTTTAGTTGTCGCCATTTATTTTAAGCTCTTATCGAAGAAGTGAGATTGATTGTTGCGGGAAACGATTGTTTGGGCGAGATTCTTCAGATTGCAAAGTTGAGAATTCATTTTCTCCAAGCCAAAGCAATACTTTGTTTTCATGTTTTTTGTATTATTTTGATATTAGCAAACACTCAGCTGATATTTTAAAGTTATTTCCTAAGTAATTAGTATTTATTACCTTAAAGCGCTTCAGTATTTACATTTTATTTTCCTATTTCAAGTTGCCCTAATGTCGGCCAAATGTCGGCTAGCTATTGACCAAATGTCGGCCATGCAGTAGCCCAAATGTTGGCCATTATTTATTTGTTAGCATGTAGCTTAGCCTACTTAACAGTTTAGTAAAAAAATATAAACACCTATCTTACTTATTAAAGACTAGTGGCAACCCGTGAAATATTCACGGAAGTAAAACAGATTCCACATTTTTGAAATACCGTGACATTTTTCAAAAACCAAAGATTGAAAACGATGTTCTAAGCTCATTTTTTGGAAGCCATGACTTCCATAACAGCCCAAGTATAATTTGACTGATGACTAAGCAATAAAACAATATATGTATTTTGATCATGGTACTTCTTGCAAGCATGTCATTATCCATATTTAGAAATTAGTTTCGAAATATGCTTGAAGAGTCACTAAGGTGTGTGAGTCATAGCGTCATTATAAGTTAACCTCCTGCCCTAAAATAATGCCGATGCACACAAAGAATAGCGCTGTTGGGACGACACAGAATGTTGGTGGCGCCACCATGTATTTTGTTTCTTGCTTAAATACGCTACTGGGATGACACACAAACACACTGACCGACCAACATCCATACTTACAGTTTTGCCTAATAAAAGGATGATTAGGCCTATACTTGTTTTCGAATATAAGAATATACTTATAGGCTGCAAAGAAATTAATTTTATAAAAAAAAAGTAATGTACTTAAATAGCGGTTTGTATCCGAGGTTTACATTTCTATCAATGCCTAACCTAGATCTCACGACATAACTAGGAAATCCCTAGTTTTTTTCCGAATTCACAGAGGCATAGCCATAAAAGAGTTTAAAAAAAAAGGGAAATATTAGTATTAACGTCCTTTTCGCTGCCAAGGAAATTATGGGACGGAGAAGGACAATTTGGCTAGAAAATGCATAGGAAAATTAATTTCTTTTCATCTATTATTGATTATTTCCACTATAGGCTAGGCTATTGCACATTAAAACGATCAGAGCAAAAAATTGTATTATTAAACATACAAAGTTTTATAAATTCCAAAAAACACTACCGTACCATGGATGAAATAAGGTTACAATAAATACAATAAATTACTTACAATAAACATTTTATATTAACATCAGATGTGGTATATGAAATGAAACTAAAAGCTGCAAAAGAAAAGAAAGAAAAGGAAGAGCTACAAATAAAAAAAAGAGAAAATACGCTTAAAGCAGCTGCTTTGAAGAGAGAGAAAGCTGATAACCAAAAAAAAAGAGAAAGCTGAAAAACAGCAACAGAAACAAGAGTTGAAGAAGAAGAAGAAAGAAAACTCAAAAAATCTAACAAGGAGAAGAAAATAAACATTTTCATAATATTTTTGACATAAATTTGTATTCTAAATGTTAAAATGAGATTTTTTTTAAATAAATTCCTGTGAACAGCAATGTTTAACTGATGCATATGTGAACTGGCCAACATTTGGTCATCCCCTGGCCGACTTTAAGGCACCATGGCCGACATTTGGTCACATTGTAAGGTTATAGTAATTAAATAGTTAACTTAATAATAGGTATTTTTCGTAATGCCATACTTCTTTATTTCACTAAAATTACAATAAATCTAAAAATTTGTTTCAATCATATAAACTAAGTCATCAGATCTTTTATTTTCTGGTTATTTGTAGTATGTGGCCGACATTTGGTCACTTTAACCTAATTAGTAGGCTTAAAGAACATAGCAATTTTTTAAAAGAGGTAACCCTTCTTATAAATTGGCCATATACGTTGCCAACACTGGACATCAAATTGATATTGATGTTCCTGATCTACGGCTTTTGAAGTTAATGATTACTTTAGAAAAGTTCATGAGTCATTGCTTATTTTGAGTAGCAGCTGTTCCAATGATTAGATTGCCATTAACGTGTGCTGCGGCGATATGGTCCAACAGTTAGCTTTCCTGAACCGACCAACTATCCTTTCCCCGCTCTGATCACACGTTTCATGTTTTTTTCCACTTATCTTACCCAGTTCTATTATTGAATCGCCAATTCCTCAATGTTTCATTTCCTTTATTTAACCAGCGCTTCAAGATGATAACTTTCTGGTGATCATTTCGTAAAGAAGTCAAAATTGGATTTTAAATGTTTTAAGTTTTAAGTTTTAAAATTGTCAGTTGTGTCTTTACATGTCATCTTCAATTAAATAATTTGATTTTTATTTCTAGGGCTTTGAAATACCTGAAGAAGAAAGTCCAGTAATTCTGGATATGCAGAACGGAACGCCATTACCTATCTTTTTGCAGGCCATCTGCAAAGTTGAAATGGTAGAGGTTAGAATTAATTAATTACTTTTTAATAAGAGTAATTATTCCATAACGTGTAGAATATACATTTAAAAAATTTGTATTAATCATTTTCGGAACTACAATTCAAAATGTATAAAATTGTATTTGGAATCCTTACAGGACAGCTAGAAAACCTATCTCATTCTGAAGGTCGCTTTTCTTGCAATAATTAACTGTAATTTATTATTGCCTTCATTGGTTATTAAATTTCGAAATTCCTGTTACTTAATGATCAAAGAAAACAATAGCAATATTTTAAAATTAAAATTTTTTGTAAAAATATTTGGGTTTGTCAGAAAATAATTAGAAAACATATTAAAAATGAATCATATAAATTAATATTTCTAATTTATAAAATTGACAGTATTTTATCAATTTGAGTAGAGCATGATAGATTAGTAGAAAGATAGACTATTCCATAAAACTCTGATTATCCTTTTAAATTCATTCGATTTTATAAATACTTTCACGTAATAGTAAATATAATTTCAATTAATAATAATTTTAATTTAAATATTTCTAATTAACGGTTTGGAAAATATATAAGAAAAGAAATGGGATAATCAAAAATAGAAGAATAATACGCTACCTGATAAAGAAAATTCCATTCTATGAAGATGTGAATGCAGTGCCCTGCAAATTGCAGAATGCAAGTTATGCAAATGATTAAAATTTTTGGCTAATCACAGGAACTGAGCGCGTGATTTAAGCAGACAACCAGCATGTGAAGCCGTCATTTAAGACGTCGTTCCTGCTGCAGAAAGTGAGTGTTTATTCGGTTACTGTGCCTGGAGTATGAACAACTAGTGTTAATGCCTATTTGATGCCATCGTAAGCAATTTCATCAAACGAATGAGTTGATGAAAGGTTTCATTGAGGTCTTCGTACTGTGGGTTGGTTCTTGCACTATATTGCGGAAGGAACTCAATGTGATGCCACTACCGTAGGTCACTTTTGGAGACAGTGGTCCCAGGAAAGAAATGTGAACTGTCGCAATGGAACAGAAGGTTCGAAACAGACGTCGGAGCACACAGACTGTCGCATCAGATATCGTGGTGTAGCACACCCACAATACATGATTGGCACAAATGATTGGCAACATTTTGCAAAGTGTACAGGGAGTTTTGGATATTCTGATATCAATACGGAGAGTGTCACGTCGATTGGTTGCGACAGGTTTGTTGTCCAGCCATTCATTGCAAAGGGTACTTAACAGGGTCGTCATTGCTTAGAATAGTGTCGCACCAGAGTTGCGTGGGGTGCAGAATGGAACAATGTAGTGTTCAGCGACGAATCCCATTTTTGTCTCAGCAATGATGATCACCGTGTGAGAGTCCGGAGGCGACGTGGCCAACGGCCGGACTTCTCCGCCATTGTAGAGCATCAGCATAGAGTCATGGTTTAGGGTGCTATCAGCACCAACAGCCGCTCACCTTTAGTATGCATTATGGGCAAATTAACGGTACATTGCTATTTGATGAGGTGCTGCAGCCCGTTGCACTACCATATCTGAAGCCAATCCCAAATAGAAATGCTGGTCTGGATTGTCTGGAAATGCTGGTCCAGGTCACCCGGTGTACTACTTACTTATTATCCATTTCATTTCTTCCACTATTGTCCTTCAGAGAGCTGGGTGGACCCCAGGCTCCGTTTGAAGGAGAATGGAGCGTGGAAAAATTCGATCCAGCTACCCCTAACACGCTGCCAAGCACTCTTAATTATAATGTTGAACCAGAACTTAAAGAATTATATTGTAATGGTAATTATGAACCAGAACTTATAGATGCAATTACTTTGTAATGATAAACTGGCAATTATAATCACATTGTAATTGTAATGTTTAATGGCTGGTAGTTAACCAACAATTTATGGAAAACAAAAAAAACGTTAATAAATCAGCAACTCTTACATTCTTATAGTTTGTTTGACTAATTTGAACTTATGAACCTGCGAACTGTTCCATCCCTTGGACTTGAAATGTTTGTACATTCTGGAACAGTCTAGAAAATCCTGGAGCAATCTTCACAACACTTCGATCTAGTCTGCTCCGTTACCTGCCCGGATTCACTAGAAATAGTTTTGGAAACGAAAACCTATACAACATATTAGTGAGTAATTATGAAGTAGAAATTGTAAAATTTCATTACCAAATAATTCAATTACTTTTCAATGATATTATTAAATATTTGAATTACATATAATGTAATGCATTACAGATTAATTAAATTATATTGTGCAAAACATTATTGGGATTACATTATATTGCATTACAGATTAATACATAGACCTGTAATGCATTACACGTTAATTGTAATCTGTACTTAGGCCACTTAGGAGACACTTAGTTCAGGAATTTAATCAGAGGTGCCGCCAACATGGATTGTTGATTTGAATTGGTTCATTGGGAGGAGGAAATTGAAGTTTCATAAGTACTGACTTCTTATTTTACCGTAAACATTAAAAGCATAAAATAATCTAGTGGCACTTGAGGATCATCAACATGTGGCAGTGAACAATGGTGGCAGTCTGTTTCGATACAATCCTCTGCTGTATTTTAAAATTATTTTATTCATAATTTCAAAAGATGTTTTATTTAAAAAATAAAACAACAGGATGGCTTTACTTTATATTTATGAACCCAGGACCAAACAAACCCAAACAAAACATAAAAAACTTTATAAACATACATTACAGGTTTCGAAGAGTTAAATCTTCATCATCAGATAAAGTATAAGCAGAAAATAGACCTTTATGGACCTAGAACATAAGTCATATCGTACAAACAATCAGATTGCATAATCTCACGGACACCTCATTACAAAGTTAAAGACTTAGCAATGCCTTAACAATATAACGTGATATACAATCCAAGCCTCAACTGTAAAGAAACAATCCTTCTTGTTAGAAACACCAAAGAATTTAGTATTACCATAGCAATAATACGTGATCTAGAAACCATAATCTAATACATTTTTAATGGAAACATCATTATTATAGCAGATCTTTGTTTTAATATTGACAGATTCAAAAAATTTCCGTAAATAATCGTCCTTCTTCTGGCCAAAAATCACGGGTTTGTCTGTCATTATTTTATGTCCAGTGTCCCTGTGATGCACCGCTGTAAGGTATGCATAATCCCCTTTTTTAATAGCCCTAGAATGCTCCCCCATTTGGGCATTCGTTTTATACATGATTTCCACAATGTACCTGCATCGAACATCCCCATTCTCACAATCAATACCAGAAATGGTATGGGATTTATCCGAATTACCAACACGTCTCTTATTAAAATTAATTAAACGATTGATAGTGTTGTTTGCTTTATATGCCAATTTAATATCAACTTTGCTTAGTATAGGAACTAACAAGGAACTTAGTATAGGAGCGATGACAAAAAACTAGTAATATTTGGTGAGAGGGACCCCCAACCAAACGACTTTGCTTATAACGTGGTCCCCATCCGTACCATAAGAACTCTGAGTCCCGACGAGTTATTAAGTTGCGACAAAGGAAACAATAAGGCGGTGAAAAGACGATGTCCCTTAATGCCAGTAACTGTAAATGGAGTAAATAGCAACGCTTTGGTCGACACCGGTAGTATGGTCACGGTGATGTCCGAGGAGTTATTGGGGCAGATATTCGAAGTTGTTGGGAAAATCCCCATCTTCCCCGTGGCCAGGACCACCGTGATCGACGGTAAACGGACGGAGGTGATTAGACGCCAAGTAATGGCCACTGTAAAAATACAAAGTGAAGAATACCTCGCTACATGCTTAATATCCAAAAGAATAAAGCATCCCCTTATATTGGCTATCAACTTTTTAAGGGAAAGCCAAGCAGTCATCGACCTGAAGAACATGGTAATTAAGTTTCCAAGGCAAACCATACTGATTGACTCGGACGACGAGGAGGAAGGATTAGGAAGGAAGTTGGTGAACAGCGTGAAAGCAGAGGATAGCGAGCTGGAGATAAAGAGAAAGGTCCATTCATCGGAGAACTTAAACTCTAATCAGCAGCAGCAGTTAATGGCCTTGTTATGGACTTATCGAGAGGTGTTCGAAACATCAGAAGAACCGACAATAGGGTTCGAGTTCAGCATTACCATAGTGGATGAAACACCCTGGAAGCAGAGAAGTTACCCGATTCCCAAGGCTTGTGAGATTGAAGACGACAACCAAATCCAAGAGATGTTGAAACAAAATATAATAAAGAAGCAGGCGACGGCCTATAATAATCATCTTGTGGTTGTTAAGAAGAAAAATGGCAGTGTCCGATTGTGCCTAGACGATAGGCGGTTAAATAGCGTCACCGGGATAGAGCCATACCGGGATAGACCCATAGCGATAGACGAAGCACTCCGGCAATTCAACGGGAGGAACTGGTTCAGTTCAGTTGATTTCCGGTGGGCCTATCACCAAATAGCCCTTGGAGCTGAGTGCCAAAAATATACAGGATTCACACAGAAAGGGATCACGTACGTGTTTACCAGGATGCCCTTTGGCCTGAAGAACAGCGGAGCGGGATTAATCCAATACATGGATGAAATTATGACAGATAAGCTTAGGAACAATGCTGTTGTGTACGTAGACGATATCGTAATAAGTTCAACGCAGTTTCAGGAACACTTAAGGCAACTAGAGATATTATTTGACACCTTATTGAAGCACAATATGAGGCTGAACCTGGAAAAATCGAATTTTTGAAAACACAGAATAGGTTTTCTAGGTTATGTGGTAGATCGGAGCGGGGTGTTCATGAGCAAGGACAAAATAGCGGAGATTGACCGCATTAAACCTCCTAGAAATATAAAAGAATTGAGAAGCTTTATAGGAGTCTGCCAGTATTACAGCAAATTCTGCCCGAACTTTGCGCAGACGCTCCACCCATTCTATTTGTTATTAAGAAAAGGGGTAAAATGGCGCTGGGACTGCACAGTAGAAAAAAAAAGTTCAACGACGTCAAGCGATATTCTTGGAATCTTGTACCATCACTCATCCCAAATTTTGACAAAGTCTTTGTACTGCAAACAGACAGTAGCGATAGTGGGATTGGGGAGACCCTGCTTCAGGACGTCGGTGGAGAAGAAAAAATAGTGTCATAGCATCCTGAGTGTTGAAAGGAGCCGAAACACGTTATTCGGCGACTGAAAAAGAAGCCAATGCCATAGTATGGGCATTGCAAAAATTTAGATAATTCTTGCATGGGCGTCATTTCAAGATAAGGACGGATAACCAATCCCTGGTGTTCCTGCGCCGTTGCCACACGAGTAACGATCAGTTATACCGCTGGACACTATGGCTACAACAATTCGACTTCGATATCGAATATATTCCTGAATCCACCAATCATTTACCGGACTTAATGAGTAGACAGGGAGCGCAGGAAATACAGACAGCCAATAGGAGTGAGACGTTCAGCATAGGGGCAATCGATCTTCAAATTTCCTACTTTCCCGAGGTGACCTGGGAAAGTTTAGGATTGGATCAAAGCAGAGATCCCGAGATCTCTATTGCTAAACGGTATAAGGAGGGACGATTAGGGGTAGACGCGCCAGGATACGAACGAACCCACCGTAAAAACCACAAATGGAAGCTCGTTGATGGAGTAATACTCACCAAGGTGAAAGCCAATCCGGAGACATATAGAGTCTGGATCCCTGAATCCATGCGAGACAACCTGATTTGGTTCGTTCACTCCTCCCGTGAGCATTTCGGAGCTAAAAAGGTGGCTGTAATGTTAAAGAGATTTGTGTACTGGAACAATTTGGATCGACACGTTAAAAGACTGTTAGCCACGTGCGACGCGTACCAAGGGGTTATGCACAACATCGTTCCCTAACGTAAAAATATCTTGGCGGCAGTTGACCTGTACGGACCTCTACCCAAATCGGGACGTGGCAATAAGTTCGTTATGGTGATAATGGAAGTGTTCAGCAAGTGGGTGCGCGTTTATCCTATCAATAAACCCAGCGCCCGCAACTGCATCAAAGCATTGGACTGTTTCATGACGGAAGCCGGACCATACGAGATCGTGCTAACTGATCATGGAACCCAGTTTACCCAGTTTTAGAGTATACTGCAGGGATAGCCATAAAGATTGGGTGCAGCTGTTACCATATATTAACAAATGGCTAGTGAGCATCCCTCATGACAGCACCGGAAAAACGCCAGTAGAGGTACACCTCGGACAACCACCTCCCAGCTTCTTGGACTGCCTCGACAGACCGGAGATCACGAGTGACAGGGTTGATGTCACATCCGGGATAGTGTTCGATGAATTGACCCAGGAGGGCCAGAAAAGACGAAACAAGATGCGACAGAGGGGATATAACTTTGCGGTTGGACAAAAGGTGCTGTTGCGCACGCCACGTGTGTCTGATCCCAGCCGCGGGTTATTCCACAATTTCTTCCCCTTGTTTACCGGCCCGTTTGTAATTTCTAGGATAATAGCGCCAAATGTGGCAGAAATCTCTGACCAAACTGGCCAGGTTCGGGGTCAATATAATTTCTTCAATTTGAGACCGTATGGATAAGCGGGAAATTCCATACAAGTGAAAAAAAAAAAAATTTATTACTAATTAAATTGGTAGTAATCAAGTAAACTGTAAATATTCCATACAAGTGAAAAAAAACTATAACTTTATTAGTTAAAGTAACATTCAGAAAATAACTGAATGGTAAACCGTTTTGGAGTTATGCATCAGGATGCAGTCGGACGAGTCTCAAGCAAGATGACATTAGCCACCGGCACGAAGACATTCTGAAGAAGCGAACACGTTTTGTAAATAGATTTAAGTAAAAATTTCTTGTAATATGATGTTGTCACGGGTTTCTTATGAATAAAATTTGTTTTATTTAAAAAAAAAAATTCTAAAGGGGGTAATGTGATAACACTCATATATGCACACTGTCCATTGTTGAAATATTGAATTTTTAATTGTTATTTTTGTACAGCTTCGAAAGAAAGAAATGTAAATTAAGAAAATACTCCGAAATGATTATTTCAAGGCGAAGGGCAAAGATAATTTGTTTGTTTAAATTTTAGCTTTCAACTCAATTTTAATTTATTTAATATTTAATGTTCTTAAGTTGGAGAGGTGGAATTGTGAACCTTGAATTAATTTAGGTTAAATAGTTGATTTTTCTTAAGCTTCGTGAATTTAGTTGATTTAACAAATTTAATTCATAATTTAGTTTAAAAGGAATTCTAACTTTTCTTTTAAATGAATTGCGTTTGTTTTTGTCGTGAAGCAATAGCGAGGTTTGACCTGTACCTCCCCACCCCATGTGATGGACTTTACCGCTCTTGGACGGATCCAGATTCCTGTGATCTGATTAGCCGGCTGATTATGACGTGGTATTGGCGCCTGGTTCATAGTTGATTTAAGGCCGTGCATCCAAGAAGGAAGTCTCTCTCTTTTCCTGTATCCTGCGCTTGCTTATGAGAGCTGTGTCTCTCGTTCGTCTTTTAGGTAGCTTAGCCAACTTATCCGCAATTCTGCTCGGACGCCATAAGTTTTGGCAGCTATATTTTTTTTTTATTACTATGTGACTGAAGTCGAAAACGATTCAGTACAAATTTAGAATAGGAAGTGTTAATAATAAGTTGTCCTCGTTAGGAAAAGCTTAGACCATAACTTTGAAAGTTCAATATTGCTAATTTTTAATTAGCAAACTCTATCGAATACATTGGAAACAAGATATGCGTGTACATCCGCATGGAAGTAAATGTGTTAGTGAGCTATCTAACAGTTATAACTTCTAGTGTGAGTTTAAAGTTAATTTCGAATTTACGAAACGCAATTCGCCAAGAAAGGTTAGATATTCGTAGGAAAGTTATTCTGTTCAGCGCCACGTGCGAGAATTCCCTTGGTATGCACAATTAAAATAGTTAAAGCCATAGCTTCGCATTTAGCTGTACGTCGTCATTTCGGGGTTTATCATTTTTGCTCATTTGAATAAACATTGTTGAATTTTATATGTTGAACAAGTGTTAAGCCTTTCTTTTGATACCGTGAACGGAAGGTGTGGCTCCCTACCCCCAGAGAAGATTTGTGCTGGGCGCACAAATGGTACGGGCAGTGGGGTAGTATCATCGTGTTGGGGATGTTTTCGTAGCACACGTCGGGGGTACCTCTGGAGGCACGTCAGGATTCTAAAGCGAACCTAACCATCGCAGCTGACCAAGTGCAACCGTACATGTTAACTGTTTGTCTTAATGCAGATGGCTACTTCTAGAAGGATAATGCGCCGGTGCACAAAGCCCGCATCACAGCTATCAGATGGTTTGAAGAACATGACGATGACTTTTCCTTGATGCAGTGTCCCGCTCATACCAGGATCTCAGCCCGATTAAAAATTTGTGGAATGACCTGCAACGGGATGTTCGCTCCAGGCCTACACTTGCATCAAATCTTCAAGAACTATGTGACACACTCATATCTGTAGGGTGCACAATACCACAACAACGTTTTCAGCATCTTGTGGAATCCATGCCTCGACAAATTCAGGCTGTTTTGCAGGCAAACGGAGGCCCAAAACGCTACTAGATCGGTTTACCTAATAAAGTAGCCGGACAGTTTTTTTTTTTTTAATTCCTCTTTCATTTTTCATTTTTGAACTGAGTGACATCATCGCCTAGAATTATACAGAATCTTAGAATTCTTCGGATCCCTATTTGATGTTCTTCTCTTGCTGGGTTTGAGTGTTTCCGGTACCAGAAGGCGCCGCAAAGCTTAGCACCTGTCTCACGCCATCTCATTGGCCTTCCTTTGGGCTTTTTTCGTATTTAAACGACTGTATTCTTTGAGATGCCTTAATTGCAAAAAATCCAGTTAATCTGGAGGAAATATATCGTTCCCTTTTTAATGTGTTAAATGTTTTTTTACTCTCTATTTTGTGAGTTGACTTTTCCATTTAATATAAATAATTTTAAACACGTTACATTTTACTCGAAATAAAAAAATAAAATACTAGTTTTAAATCAGTATAATTTTATTCAGTAGTATATTTTTATTCAATATAGTAAATTTATCGGTTTCAGATTATTAACGTGAATTGGAAGAACAATCCTTGCAAAGATCCAAATTCAGTGGAAGACTGCGTAAACAAATGTCTTGAAAACCAACTATTATCAAAATTACCATGCAGGTATAAATCACTTTGTATTAATACTGTAATCATAAATACAAATTTTAACTTTAAAGATGAAAAGGAATTCTGACTTTCTCTTAATTCGACGAAAGCCAAGGCCAATTTTACTATTTCCTGATATCCTTGTTTCAGAAGTTAGCTAAATTAGATATTTATTCTATGTGAAAAAAGCGATGCTAAGTAAATCCACTGAAAGAGATATTAATCAGCTCAGTTCTTTGTGAAAAGACGTGTTTTGCTAAGAAATTAAAGTAGAATGAAAGCGATATCTTTTGCATTCAATTCCTGCCCAACCCTGTATTAAAAAGTATGTTTACAATCTTTCAGGTTGATATTGTTACCTTTCGATTTGGTCACTTCCCCGCGTCCAGAATCGCCTCGTCCAATCCGGCTCCCCTGTTCGAAGTTAACCAGTCCGGAGGTTGGAACGAGGCAGTTGACGGCCTTAAAACAAGCAGCAGAGGTGTGGAAAGTCAGTCAGCCGGGTGGCAGAGGCCACAACAGGTTCTCCAGTCTCGGAG
>JAFIDM010000006.1:9635479-9650193 GCA_023159025.1 Thereuonema tuberculata | reverse complement strand
GGTAGAACCCTGAGGCAACCGCCGAACGTTAGAAGGGCATCGTGGAAAACAACCGACGCCCAATCCGAGCATCCGTTCCCGGTAGAACCCTGAGGCAACCGCCTAACGTTCAAAAGGCATCGTGGAAGACAACCGACGCCGGCATCACAGTACCTGTCCCCGGAAGAATCCTGAGACGTCCGCTGAGCGTCAGAAGACTGGGAGAAGTCAGCCTATCCGAAGGACATTTTCGTTATTCGAATTTATCTGTATCAGTTCACTGACTATTATTTAATAAAAGTCACTTTGGTTTTAAAGCTCTGGCTCTCGTCGCATTCCGTAACCCTCCGCCACCGACCGAGTCCCAAACGGACGGTAGCAATATTTCTTGTCAAAACCTCACATTAATCTTTAGTTTCCTGTATATCCTTTATCAGAAATGGTTCCGTTGGAAATATTGTGCATATAAAAAGTGTACATGAAAATTAATATGATTTTTTTTTATAAAAAGTGAAAACTCCCTTTGGTTTTCGTTATTTAATAAAAAAATTTCCCCTGCCATTATGAAATGTTATTATACTAAAACCTCATTATTAATTAAAGGAGATATTAAAAGTAGGATATATGAACAACTAAGACTACCTCAATAAGCGGAAAATAATAAGTGCTGAGTTTTCTACTATTTAGTAATGCTTTAGAAATTAAAGCTATTAACAAAATAACCAACGTTCTTTTATAAGAAACAATATAGAAAATATATTTTGATTACCTTAGTAAGAAGAAAATCTTTTTGTCTTAGTGTTCAAGGTGTTCATAATTAAAGTGCTCCAAAGACTGGATAACTGGAGAACCAATTAGCTCAACGAATTCTTATTTCACATAGAACGTTTGTGGTCATTGAATTTTGTTTGGAGCAACATAAAATAGATAAGTCGCAGGCGGCCGCTAGGGCGATATACGGTGTCACTGTAATGGATACTGTAATGCAATACTGTAGTGGATTATGCAAATGAAAAATGCAAATACCATGACATTCGATTGAAAATCTATAAAGGCAGACAGCTTATGAAGCTGTTTTCTCAAAATAACTGCTGTGCTTCAACACCATTGCGAAACTTTAAGACAGTAAGGAGATTTAAAAATGGCCCTATGATCGCAAATGGCATTCGAAAAATGATCCAGAAACTAAAATGGCAGGTTCTTTGCAAGTGAACAGACTAGATAGACGACGGAAAACCGTAGACCAGCAGACACTGGAGTATGTAGCCATATCCGTGGGGAAAGAAAGGATGGCAAATGGCGTGAGAA
Organism: Thereuonema tuberculata; assembly: GCA_023159025.1. Lineage (NCBI taxonomy): Eukaryota > Metazoa > Arthropoda > Chilopoda > Scutigeromorpha > Scutigeridae > Thereuonema > Thereuonema tuberculata. The sequence continues at coordinate 9,648,906 of JAFIDM010000006.1, read as the reverse complement.
GCAGCAGGATAAATCGTGTTGCACTGTCATTAGACAAACTCGTAAGCACTGTAACAAAGTTCTACGACAAATTTTCCACTGGTATCTCTTTAAATCTTCAATGTTCAGCAATTACTGACTCCCGACAGAGATGCACGTGAAACAGTTGCACTGCAGTTTCTTGTTCAAACTGAAATGGAAGCCAACTGGCCAAGGAACAATTTGCGGACTGAAGAAGCTCACTTCATTCTTGTGACAGTTGCCACATCATTCACCAGAGGTAACCGTTTTCGTGTGGTTACACATCCACATTCATCGTTGGACCTTTCTGTCTCGGAGAGCTCGGTCGTGTATGATCCTTCACTTGCACAGTTACTGGCCAGCGTTTTGTATCTCTGTTTGTCAACCAGGTACAATTCCCACACCTCAACAGCGTTAATGTCTGGATAAGGTTTTCACGCAGATGGTGCCCCACCTCATATTGCCACCCGGTCAAGCGGTTGATTCGGGCTACTTTTACCAAAGCCAGTATTACCAGCTGCTATTTTCGTACAACGTGTCCAGCATGTTCGCCGGATCTCAACCCCAGCAATTTTTGGCTGTGGGGGAAATCTCAAAAACCTTGTCTATCCTGAAGACCTAGCCACCTAGGGGACTCGAAGATAAGCATTACAGGCCATATTTATAACATTACGAGTGACACTCTACATGCTGTGATTGTGCGATTTCATTTGATTGCCGATACACTGGGGAAACCTTATTGAACATGTCCTTACATAACATACAACGAAGCAAGTGTAACCACTACATTAGTGCAGTGCCATATATCGGTCTCACAGCCACATTCGGAAATATTTGTTTTTTGCACCAAATAAAATTCCATCGCCATCGTCATTGGCAAGTGAAATATGGAGTCGTTTTGCTGATTTATTCTTCACTTCATGATCCTTTAGAGCTGTGAACTTTAATTCTGAATACCTTGTATATTAAGAGTAATTTCTTTAATTTTTTATATTCAATATTTGTATTTTGAGACCTTTTCTTTTCATTACTTACTTATAAATTTAAGATTTTTGAAATTAAAAAAAGATAAAAACTTTAAGAATGTAAAAATTTAACAGTTTTATAAATATAGTGTGTTTGAATTTCATATTAAGATTTCCTAGAATGAACTTTCAGATAACTAATAAATTAAAGTTTTCAATAACTCCTGTTTTATTTTCCGATTGAATTTGTAATTGAACTTATTAAAAATAATGTTTATTCTAAGTATTCTATTTTAAAATGTTTTAAATACAATATTCAAATATATTATACAGTGCAACTTGGATAATTCGAACGTCTTTAATTCGAAATCGTGGTTAATTCGAAGATTTCTCTTAGTCCCTTGAATTTCTTATTAAATCAATATTTAAAAATCGTGGATAATTTGAAGTCCAACTTCCTTAATTCGAAGTTTTTTAAAAAAATTTCGAACTATAACGACTTTTTCACCGTTTCATCGTTCAGAAATTCGACATGTGACAACTGAAATCCCATCCCGCCACCGTTCGACACATGACACCATTCGACTCGTGACGCTTCAGATGCCATTCGAGCTTCATGCTGACACTGTCACCATGTCTTTCAGTAAACCACGCGTATACAAGAATTTAGCGTTCGCTGAAAAGGTCGCCGTCATTCGCGAGGTGGAAAAGGGTGTGAAGAAGAAATGCCAAATCGCCAACGAGTACAGGATAGCCCTAAATTTCGTCGGCAAAATTGAAGGACAAACCAACATATGTGGAGCTCTTTTCCGTTCACTAAACATGCTTGATGATTTTGCTAACCTTAAGCGACTGAATTCTACAAATGAATCAGACATTGCACATTTTTTTGAAAAACTATAATTTTCTGTATTGAATGTAATATGTATTGTAGCTTACGTAATGTAAATCTTATTTTGTTTACATACATATAGTGTTTAAATCTTTCATACCATGATCTTTCTGAATAAATATTTACTTATTGACAGAACAATCTTTTCAAGCATTCAGTGGACCTGAATATAAAGTTAAAAGATGTAACTTGTTTAATTCGAAGTCTTGGATAATTCGAAGTTTTGTAGTGGTCCCTTCAGCTTCGAATTATCCAAGTTGCACTGTATAAGACATTTTAATTCTTTATAGATGTATTCTTTTCTTCGTTTTGTGATATAATTATTACAGACTGAAAATTTCCTCGTTAACTGAAATAAAATATTTCATTATGAAATAATTATGATTCATTTCATTTTATTTTCAAATTAGATTACCTTTTATAAACAATTCCTCTTTGAGACAATGTGAAAATTCCAACTTCAATGAATCCTGGGAGATTTCCAACAGAATACAACAATCAAAAGCAGAATGTAGATCAAGCTGTCCACGAAAGTGCTTTGAAAACCTAAATTTTCTTAGCTGTGAAATAGTAGGAGCCAGTTTTGAAGAAGTTAGTATTACTTTTGAAATACTTGAAAAACAGAAGATGATAATTGAAGAGACAGAGAAATATACAATTTCGCAGTTTCTAGCAGATTTTGGAGGAACCTTAGGAGTTTTTTTAGATATAAATCTCTTGGTAGTCTTTGAGATTATTGAAGTCATTACAGAATATTTTTACAAGCAGGTAATTTTTACTGATTTAAATAACAAAGTTAAACAATATTATTATTTAAATTTAGTTAGTTTTTCAATATTCGTAAATTTAAAAAACTTATTAGAAAATCTTTCATTAATAATCTTTCGTTTTTTTATGAACTTTAACAATTTATTTCTAAATTGAATAATTATAAATTACTAGTAAGAAACAGCTACATTAAAAATTTTCCATTTCTTTCTTTCGTTTATATTGTTTTTAATACTTTTATTTATATTCAAGCATTCATTCATGTCTCTTTAACTTAGCAGCTGTTGTCAAACAGATTTCAAACTTTTTACAATTATAAATTTTATTGTAAATTAGTTAAAGTATATATTTAAGAATTCATTTATTGGCTTTTTAGAAAAGTAAAAAAGGAATGTGAAACATGCGCCATCAATGAAAAAAAATGTTCGAATTGGACAACGAATTTCTCTGCTGTTTTTTTTTTTCCCGACCAATTTCCATATTAAAATATTGTCATTGCAGTTGACCAAATGAAATAGACGTTTAGCGATGTCAAATGATGCGAAAATTCTAAGATTCTTTTTCCACTACCACAATCTTTTGCGAAAACTGTCACACACATAACAGCAGCAATAAAAATTCAATTTTGAAAACTGACAATATTCCCAGACAAATTCTTGTGCATTAAATAAAAAGTTTTTAAGTAAAAGATTGTTTCATCTCAAAGTATAATTTTACTGCAATTATTGTAAATTTATAATTAGTAACTCGTCGTTCACTTGTGTGCAGATGAAATTCTAAATCGTTGTGGAAGAAATAATTTAACGTGTCGTAATATGTTAAATATACGCCTACTTGTTCGGCACGAATTATAAATAAGACAGCAATTCAAAAAATTCAATTAAAAAAAAAATAAAAAAACCCTTTTCGGACGTTTCGGAACTTCAGTGGGTCCAAGTTCCTTCTTCAACAAAGAAATCTTAAAAAGTAATTAAAAAGTTATTAAAAAAAAAACCTTTTAAGAACCCCCCTAGATTGTATAATTGTCCCTGCTGGGATTCGTCAAGAAATGGCTCTTAAGTGCGAGAACAGGAAAATTTTGATTCTTTGGGGTTTCCCTCTGGTGCTTACACAAGATGTTTACACAGGGACAATTACACAAGGTAGGGGGGTACTTAAAAGGGTTTTTTAATAACTTTTTAAGTACTTTTTAAGATTTCTTTGTTGAAGAAGGAACTTGCACCCACTGAAGTTCTGAAACGTCCGGAAAGGGTTTTTTAAAATATTTTTTTTTATTTAATTTTTTTAATTCCTTTTTAATTTTGAATTCGTGCCGAACCTTTAGCCGTATATTTAACATATTACGTTAAATTATTTCTTTCATTATGTATGCAGCAAGCGCCTCTTTTGCTAGCGTTTTTTGTAGATATTCGACAATTAATCACCAGATCAGGAGATTTTTAAATTTACACAAATGTCTCGAAGCCGTCAAGTACGCTATTATTTTTAACTCCGTGTGTAAAAAATACTGCCTTGTACCACCGGCATGTAATGTATATGTCCCATTACAAATCTGAGAAAATTGACCGCCTTACACACTAACTACAATTTGCTTTATTAAGTGAGAGGATTAAGCAATCCTATGATAAAAACTGTGATTAAAAGCAGACTTAAAGAGAGTTACTTCCTTTATTCGTGATCGAATGATGCCAATCCACTTTATTAGCCTTTTAGTTAAGGCGCCAAAACAGCAGCATCCACGAGAAAAAGCAATCAGCTCTAGACATTGCTTAAAATTAGGAAGGCTTACCAAAGAGCCACACCCATCCATCCTTTCGGACTCTGAAATCCCTAAGAAAGTGATTAACGATAGCAAAATTTTGTTCAGTACCGAACTATTAAATCTCTTAAAAATGGATTTAAAATTTAACTTGGGAGATGAAAACACTAATTACATCCGCACTTTAACCAGTCTAGAGTCCCAGATCAGATTTATCCCCGATAAAAAGGCACTCACCGAAGTTCGAAAAAGGTTAGGGCAGGTTATACAAAACAGGCAGCATTTAAAAAGAACGGAATCCTCTATAAATACCTTACAACGCCGCGCCGTGAACTAAAAGCCTTACGTGGATATAACAATGTTGTCGTCTACATGCAGGCTGACAAGGCGGTGCCATGGTCATTTTAGAGAAGGATGATTACATATCTATGTGTGAAATGTTTATAAAAGGACAAAAAGGCTTTTGTTTAATAAACTGTACGGAAAATGCGATTGTGAATGAGATTAATCAAAAACTCATTAAGCTTAGAGACTTGGGAGTTATTAAGCCTGATAAGGCAAAACACTTGATTAATTGTAATAAGCATTTACCCGATTTCAGATGCCTTCCAAAGGTACGTAAGGAAAAGGAAAATTCATTTTATAAAACAAGACCGATTATAAATTGCAGAAATAGTGCTATCATGCACATTTCGAAACTTATCGCTGTCAAAATGAAGACCATTCAATTTCGTTCTCCATTTGCGATTGATAACCGCGTTCCGGTCTTAGAGTACCTTAGGGAGAATCATGTAATACCTGGCAGAAGAATGATATCATTAGAGGTGGTAGGTTTGTACACAGCCCTTAATCCCAGCCTCGTATTTAAAGCTTTATCATTTGTTGTTGAGCGAGATGTTAATATTAGGGAAGGAAAAATGTTCATTAACAAACAAGAAATCTTTTATCTGATTGATGCTTTGTTTCATATCCAGTTCTTTACGTTCAATGAGCGGGTATATTTACAAAATTCAGGTACATTTATGGGCCTGCCATCGTCTGCTATACTCGCGGAGACCGTCATGAACTGAGTTGAGCACCAGATCACTTCTATTGAACGCGTGTTTCATAACACACATTATATGGTGCGGTACGTAGATGATTCTTTTGACATCGTCAACAATCAGTACGCGGACGAAATTCTTGAAGATTTCAATAGCGCAACACCCAGTATCCAACATACTTTGGAAAAAGATGTAGACAACGGGTTGGCCTTCCTGGACATGCGCATAGTAAAAAATGGATGTTCCCATGAAACATCAGTGCATCGCAATTGCACAGATGCCCAAAGTACCATTCACTGTAACAGTGCGGTTCCAGACACCTATAAAAAATGCCTTCAACAAGGCCATTAAAAGAGCTTATGAAATATGTTCCTATATTGACTTATTGAACCAGGAGATCAAAAAAGTGCTCGACATATTTGAAACCAATGGATTTCAGAGGAAAACACTTGAAAGGATCCTCAGTAAATGGTAGAAGGATGAGCTAAGGCAAAGGCACCGGGATAAATTCCCCGTTTTTGATATTATGACCGAGAAGGTGACTCGGTACGTATCCCTTGAGTATGATAAAAAAAAATGATCCAACTATTAAAGCCCATTCTATCGAAAGTAGGTATTTTAGTGGCATGTAAACCACAAAATACCCTAGGGAAAATACTCAACTCGAAAAATAAAAAATACGATCTGGCAGGAACTTTGAGTAAGCAGAATGTGGTTTATGGCATTTACTGCGACTCTGATCATACCAAAAGCAATAAGTGCCTGTATAGGGGTCAAACGAAAAGGGACCTGGGAACCCGAATAAGGGAACATATAAACGCAGTCAAAACAGACAATAAAACGTATCACATGGCATTGCACTGTAATAACAATGTACATAATATTAAGAACAAAAACGTAATTATTCAAATCATCTTCAGAGCTAGGAACAGACAATCATTGTCTATACCTAAGATGTTCAAGACAAGACAAGACAAGACGTAATTATTCTGGATCAATACCACGATCATTTTCTGAGAGAAGTTTTTGAATCGGGTATGATCAAGAGCATGAGTACTTACAATCAGGAACTATCAGCCCAAAACATTCTAGAATATCGAATTTAAATTAATGTATTTCTTAATTTTCATTATTGAATTCTCTCACCACAATTTTCACGATTTCACAAAGCTTCAGTTAAATGTGGTGATGCAAAGCTTCGTTATTGTAAGTTACTCTGTCTTAAAAGGGTTTTTTAATAACTTTTTAAATACTTTTTAAGATTTCTTTGTTGAAGAAGGAACTTGGACCCACTGAAGTACCGAAACGTCCGGAAAGGGTTTTTTAAATTTTTTTTTTTTTATTTAATTTTTTTAATTGCTTTCTAAATTGTTATGATTGATCATCAGACGATCGATCGCAGAATTCGAAACTACATTAACACTAAAATACTGTTATTTATAAATTGTTTCAATGGTTTATTTAAAATATCGACAAGCACTGAATTTCTTTACCCGTTTTGACTTAGTACGATTTTGAAATGTCTTCATGTCGAAAAGGTCTCTCCTAAAGATGCATTTCAGAAGTTTTCTTATGAGCCGGCAGAGGAATTTCAGGTTTCAATTTTGTTTATTAGTGGGAAATGTTTCACTCGTGTTTTCGTTCCTGTGAAATGCGCCTTAATCATCCAGTCTTCCCGTGAAACGCGCCTTGGGTTGATGATTTTTGGTATTGAACCAGATCACTATTTACAGACGTTCTATGAATCCTTACTCATTCTAATCAAATACTGTTAAAATGAACAATTTTCCATTAAATGTTCCTCAGGTTGCATCTTCGTCATGAGTTATGGCTTTTCTCCTGTGTAACATAAGTTTCCTATCATCATCCCATCTTTCTTATGAGCACGCCCTTTTCTATTGTTTTTTTTACAATCTTTTTACCTAGGTAAACTAGCACTTCGGTATTTCTCCGTTGTTTGATGAAGGCTTCCGAAATAGAAGGCGAAAGTTTTCAGACCGCTTTAATGTTTTAATTTATGTTATTCAGTTTTTAAATTGAGAATGTTCTCGAAGTTTTCTAGCAATTGATTTTTGTGCAGTTTAAAAGATTGAAATAAGGTTTCTTAAATAAAATTGCTTCGACCAGTAGACCTTATATATAAAGATAAAAGATGTATTACAAATAATAAAAAATTAATCACCATTATCCAAATGACGATTCCTGTAGTTTTTGGGCAACTGTATTCTTTTATAACATATCATTCAAAATTATTCTTTTAGAGTTATATCTCCTTTTCTTTTAAGTTCTCTGGATAAGTACATACAAATTTAGAGTAATATAAAACAAAGAAATAATCTACAAAAAGAAAGAATAAAGAAAAAAAAATCTTCAGAAACAGTAGATGAATCTGAAATACAGAATAAATCTTTAGAAATAGAGTGATGACATAAAACAGAATGGGCATCAATTTCATACGAAATCGTATGAAAATCCCGTAGGTTTCATTTGTCTCCACCTTATACGTTCGTCGATAACACTAGATTAACAGAGCTTGTCAGTAATTTACGAACACCTAAAAGTGTTGATGACACAGAAAATATTAATAAACTATCAAAAAAATTCAATTCCTTTTTAAGAATGTTGGCTACAACATTCTCATATTATCGTACCAATAGTGTAACAATATTTGTATGGTCCATACAAAATTGCTATTATGCGTTTAACTTTATCAAAATAAATACAGTGTGGCCGGGATGTTCCCATACTTCTTAACTGGTAGTGAAATTTTAAGAAAATAATTAAACATTAAGTGTTCAATGCTTCTGTGTGTTCGCCATCGTGCTGTACACACAAGTGCATACACCGCCACGTCATACTTGACGTTTTTTGGAGCATGTCCGGTGTGATGGTTGGAAATGCGTCCTCAACTAAATTGCGCAATTCTTCATTTGTAGCATAACGATGTTCAGACACATAGTCCTTGATGATTCCCCACAATGAATTGTCAGACGTTGTGAGATCAGGACTTCAAGGTCAGGAGTTTTCAATCAGGATCTGGCGATGCTGGAGTACCGCGACGAATCCAGCGTCTTAGAAAATGATGATGAAGAAAGAGGACAGTAAGAGCGAAGTGAGCAGCTCCCCCGTCCGGCTGTAGTAAGTTATACGTGTTCTATGATATCCGTGTCTTCAAGCTGTGTGATTAAGAATATTTGTAACATGTAAATAAGTTTCGCCATTAACATGACTATCAAAAAAATATTTTCCATACAAATGATGTGATGTCATCGCAACCCATATCGTTAAGCGAAGTGGATTCCTCTCCAACTCCAGTGTGTAATGAGCGTTCTCTTTCGCCAAAAAGCCAGCATTCTAGTATTAACAATTAAAGTAACATTCAATACTAAATATTTAAATTTATTACTACATACGGTAGTATGAAGGGTACGGTATAATATGTTTTGACGTATTCTGCAACTGTGAGGGCTGGATTGTTGCTGTCTAGCGGTAGCCATATTGCCCTACCCAAGAAACTGAGAACCGTAGCTTTAAAACCGTAGAGATACCGTGAGATCGAGTCGTGGAATTCTGTTGCCATAGCTTTTAAACTCAGTAGCCACCGCCTTGAAACCATAGAAGGATTGTGTAGCAGCATTTCCGCGCTGTGCAACTAGCTAGTCGTAGCCTTTTTTGCTATAACTGTGTAGCTGTTACCTCAGTTAGCAAAATTACTTTAAAGGGATAGTTCGTAGTTTATGGGATAGTTAAAGCTCCAGGACATGGGATTTTTTAGAATTTCAGTATAGCTGTGGGAATATTTTTTTGTTAATGCTTGTCCGAAATTGCCAATTCCGACTGGCCCGATTGTGCTTGAAAATTATTAAATCAGAGTTCAGGTTTAGGAAAACGAAACGCAACAAAATTGAATCCGTAAGTTTAATATAGGTGAACATGCGAATAGAAAAATTATGATGCAAAGTAAAAACCACAAAAAAATCAAATAAATAAGTTAATGTAATAATTTCACCCGCTATTTATTTACGACAATAAATTACGATCAGTACATGTACAAAACTAGTATTTATTATTGATTATCTTTTTAATGCTAAAATTTAATGTGGCCAACGCACATATTAAAAGATAAAAAGCTAAAACATTAAAAAGATAAAAACTACAGTTTCAATTCGACACCGCGAGCCGTTGGCAAGTGGCTTAAGACAAGAAGACAGCGGTTTATATTGAAAAATAACCAAAGGCAAACCAATGAAAAAGCTGGGAAATGGGATGACAAAAATGACCTGACATCTAACGATCCAGAAGAGAACTATAAAAGAAATAAAACAAAAGAACAACAAAAGAAATTAAAAAAAAATTAATAATATAACAATAATTAAACCTATTAATCAAAGCCACCCGTGTCCCTATCTTTCCTGGGAAAACCATACAAATAAATAGATTTTACGGATACCGTATCGTTGTAACATAGGGGATCCATTAAAATTCGAAGGGACTCCCTACATTTACGATGTAATTCATGCTCTTCGTGGCAAACAATAACCGGACGTTCGGATTCTAACACATGCCCGGTTTCCGGTGCATGAATAGCGGTTAAATAGTTGAAGTCATTTGTACGAACCGCCGCCTTATGCTGGGCCATACGTCGCTTGATCGGCTGGCCGGTTTCCCCTAAGTACCTACACCCAAAATCTTAGCATTGCAAAGCATAAACCACCCCTTTCGGATTGCTTTGCTGGGTATTTGATTTTTTGTTTATTGCATTGGCTAAAGTGGCAGTGATAGCCGATGTTAATGTGACGTTTAGGGGTGCCAAAATCTTCCTTAGAGCAAGGAATAGGAGGCTATGAAAAGACACAGATAGAAAAAGCCGGGGGGCCGTTGAATGCCTCACGGGCGGATTGTAAATGCTCCCTATGTTACAAGCTCCAAGATGTTGGCATGATAAGTTTTGTAACTATTTACAGAAACTAGGTCTCAAGCCTGTTGAAGCAGATAAATGTGTATTCAGAGGAAGTATAAAGAAAGAGACAGATCTATTGATTCTGTACGTGGAGGATGGACTTATCATGTGTAGAAATTGTGACATCATAAAAGATATACTTGAGAAACTCCAAAGCAGATTCCAGATAACAGGGAACATACCATCAATTTTTGTTGGTATTCAAATGATTATTAATGAGACAGAAGGCTCAGTTTTCATCCATCAAAAGGCATATGTAGAAAACATTTTAAAGAACTTTAACATGAGTGAAGCCAAGTCTGTGCCATTTGTTCCTAACAGCCAGCTTACTTCTACGGATGAAGATCCGGATCCCAATCTGCCTTACAGATCGTTAATTGGCAGTTTGATGTTTGCTTCACTTATCACTAGACCGAACATTATATATGCAGTGGGAGTAAGATACCTAAACAATTATAATCAGACACACTGGAAAGCTACGAAACGTGTTCTTCGCTATCTCCAAGACACCAAAGAGTTCGGTATCAAGTACACACGAACAGAAAGTAATGAAGTTTTTGGGTACGCCGACGCAGACTTCGCTGATTAGATGACTTGGAAACGCGAAGATCAACCACTGCATATGTCTTTCTGTTGAGTGGAGGACTAGTGACTTGGACAAGTCAACGTCAGCCAACAGTATCACAGTCAACTACTGAAGCTGAATACATTGCAGCAGCAGCAGAATGCAGAGAAACTGTTTGGCTTAGACAACTTGTGACTGATATTGGTGAAAACGTTAGCAGGGCAACCACAATTCACATGGACAATCAGAGTGCTATGAAACTGATTAAAAATCCTGTCCTGCACAAACGTACCAAACATTAACATTGATATTAAACATTATTATATTAGAGAAAAATATAATAATAATATTATAAACATTAAATATGTTCCAACTGATCAACAATTAGCTGACATTTTCACAAAACCATTACCTAAAGCTCAGTTTTATAAAATAATATATTTCGTAATGTCTTGTAATGGTAGTAGGTTTTTAAAACTAAATAATGAATAGTTATGTTCTGTATAGAAATAAGGTTTTTTTTTTTTTTATCAGAGATTTATTTTCATTACAAATTGCTAATGCATAACTTACTAGTTGATATTTACATGATATATACATATGTTACATATATTTATTGTAAAGTTGCTTTTAGATAAAGTGGGATTGTTAGAGTATTATCTAGGCGCAACAGTGAAAAGCCGGCGCAAGTGAAATGGCGCTTTGGCGATTGTTGTAATTGTTGTAATCTCGTGAACCACGCTCTGCTGTTGGTGTAAACGTCGGGTTTAACTCCTGCTAAGTTTTCTGTATAAATATTTTTTTTTTAAATTTAAAATCTGTCATTTGTTATTATTTCTACATTTGCCACTCAAGACTGTTGCACAGTAAAGTTGAGCATAAGTCAGTTTAAAATCAAATTTACTAAATAAAAAATGGCTTCTATGACTCAAAAAACTACAAGAGTGATCGAAAAGTATGATATAAATTTCACTATCAAGACATTAACAAAAATTGGAACACCTATACAATAATTTTTATTAGATTAAAATATCAAGAATATAGGATGGCCTGACATACATTTCGATAATTCAGTAAATAACTTGAATCGATTATAAAATGATAAATAATCAATGAAAAGTGAAAAGTGTATCTAATAATGCTAAAAAATTTAATGGTTTCTAGAAATAAAGCGGTTAAAAAAAAGACTTTAGTAACAAAAGAGAATAAAAAAAGGATATACTATTAATTAATTAGGCAGTAGTCGTATTTAGTGTAGTTTCTATTTCAATATTACAATGCTGTGTAATTATAGCAAAGTACATAGAAGGGAGAAATATACCGTTTATGTTACCGTTCAGGTTAGTAGGGATATCTTCCATCACCTTTGCTTTAAGTGCTTTTTTTCATTGTTGTATCTTCAACTGAAACTGAATGAAATATTTTAGAAAGAAAAATATGTAAATTGAAATGGAACAAGTGAATATAATTTTGGTCTGAAGCATAAATTTAAGGCCATAATAATAAAAATGAAAGTACATTAAAGTCAGAAAAATAAGGAAAAGTTAGGAAATACATTAAAAAAAAGGAAAATGAGAAAACACAAAAATCTCCAAAACCGAAAACGACAACCTCCAGAATTTGAGACCGAAAAATTAGCCATCAAATCAACTGTTGCATTTCTAACATTTAAGTTAGCAGCGGAAATCCAATGAAAACAATTCCAGTTATCTCGAAAATTGAGGGTGGGATTTTGGTCCTGAAAATACTCTATTCCAACGTCGCCGTTTGGGCCTGAAAATACGAGGGTGGAGTCCCTTTGGCGTTATGGCAATGCGAAATATCTCGAACAAGGGAGGGGGGGGGGCGTTGGCCCTGCTAATACCTTATTGCTACGGTGTTTGGGCCTCTAAAAAAGATTGTGAAGTCCATTTGCCGATCAGACCTTCCGCAAATGAGAAGGAAAAGACACGGGTGGATGGACAGAACAAACGAATACCTACCGATTTTGGTCGCTACCACAATAGCTATCAAAAATCAATGACATAAAAATGACACTGATTTGGAAAGTACAAAGTTAGATGAAAAAAAAATTATATTGGATTTGTTGTTTTTCTTTCATTTTGTATTTTAATAATCTTACAATATTACAAATAACTATACCAAAGAAGATATAAGACGTTTCTGTTTTTCCGTGTTTGAAGTCATATTGGTCACAAACAAAAATTAGTAACATATAATGCGAAAATTTTATATCATGTATTTTATCAATTTTTAATACTGTTTTTAATAAGAAAATAATTAATTTTTATGAAATCGGCTACTTTAGGCACCAGGTAACAAACCATTTATTGTAAAAGCATTAAAATAATAGAAAACATAATGTATTAAATTTCGGTACAAATTTCTAACGAAAATACTTATTTTAACTCTTCGACAGTTGATTTCGTTTCCTGATTTATTTTCCTTAACTTGTAGACTGTTAAAAACTTTTAC
>JAFIDM010000006.1:9573039-9615404 GCA_023159025.1 Thereuonema tuberculata | reverse complement strand
TTATTGTATTGTATACGAACTTTATTAAAAAAAAAAAAAAAAAAAAATTAGATCCTTATTTCAAAACTCAACAAAATCAAGGCTGTTTTGTTTTGTTTGAAGAACAAACTTGATTTTTCTAAAACAACTGCTGCTGGAGTTGTCAAGTGCTGTTAAAAAAAATAATAAACAGTCACAATTACAAAACAAATTCGATTACAGAAGTGATGTTGTATAATGGGCTTTAATCAGAAATGAAACAAATAGGATAAAACAAATCAACAAATCTCATACTAACACAAATAATAAAAATTAAAAATATATTCCCCTTTAAATAAATAAAGAGCAAATTAAAATCTTGAAAGATCGAAATAAAAAAAAAATGGAAAAAAAATTCTTGTAAAAAAATTAAATTAGTTCTTTCATCACACGTTGATTTTTCTTTCTTTCAGTTTGAAACGATCTATTTATATTTGACTTATTTATTAAATATAAAAACGTTTATTCATAAGTAAACCATATTCCAACGATTTATTAAGAATGAAAAACGAAGATGTACCTCCGATAGTGTGGAGGTATTTATTGTAAGAGTACTGGCAGAACCTTTACAGAACGAACCCACGAATACACACAAGCTTATTGCAATAAGAGGAAGAACACATCAGAATGGGCAGATAACCAGGACCCTTTGGAAAAGGTCCTACATAAACATAAAACATGAGAAAGAGAGATTCATAACAGTAGTTCTGGTAATAATATGATATATTACCTGTACTCTGATAATAAATATCTCCGTAGTGTGAGAAATAGTTGTCAGTTGTAATTCTTAATATATCAACACACGATTCTTTATTATAAGAATCTGATACCAAAGTGTATTTTGTTAATAGTTTCTATATTGCTATATAAATAAATGTTATTTTGTTATTTTGCATCATGAGGAATTGTTCATTCATATATTAAATAAAACAATGGATGACACCAAGTGTTTGCTAACGTTGATTCTGTTGGAATCCATTGAGGAGCATTGATTTGTATTCTTGAAATGTTAATGAGGAATGATTAAAGTTGTTGTGAAATTTAAATCATTAATTCTAATGTAATAATGTAAATAAATTTTAATGATCAGTCAGTTATTATTAAAATTATATTGATTTCAATAAATGTTCGTAGCAATTTTAGTAAAAATTAGAATTAAATTTTAATAATTGTATTGTAATAATTTGATTACAGTTTAGAAAACTCTTGAGCGATTCTTCACGTGGCTCCCAAATACTGAATATTTCTTTCTATGAAGAAAATACTTTGAATGGGAACTGTTTGACTATTAAAATAGGTAAGTAAATTTATTTTTCTAACTATATAAATGAATATTTTAATAACTGTATCTATGGTATGAATATTTTCTAAGGATATTAATTATTTTCTAATAATGAAAAATGCATGATCAGAAAGAGAAATCGTGACAAAACTACAGATTAATTAAAATTATAAAAAAGACCAGAAGACAATCTTCGTTTCTCCTAAAATGTTTGCTAAGAAAGTAATAATTATAATTTTAAGTACTCTAGAATCATTCTGTGAATAACAAAACAATTTGTGTATCATGTGTGTATACCAAACATTTGTAATTGAGGAAACGTTCGCGAACTTTTAAGCCTCAGATCTGAAAATTTAATTGAAAGTTGTCTTATGGACCATAGAAATAAATACTACTCATCTTCTTATTTTCCTTTAATAAATCGTCTTTCCATTAGATTGCTGTTATTATTTCTTCTTATCATAATTTAATAGAGTACGAAAAATAACTCTTTTTCTTATTTTCCAAAAAATATTAAAAATAAATACCGGTACATATTGTGTAATTAATCATCGATGAAATTAGGATCCTTTTCTAGAAATCTGCGTTCATGGTAAAGGAATGTGATTTTGATATTAAAAAAAAAGAAATAAATGTTTGGTTTCGTTAAAAGTAGAAAACGATAATACGGCAATTGTTTAAAAATATAAACAATAATGTTAAAAATTCATGATATTATTATAAAAATAAATGGATATTGCAAGACTAAAAAAATATTTCAGTCAAAAACAAAAATGATGGAATAAATCTTTAAGGGATAAACAGATAACTAAATAAATCTCTTAACTTTCGGCCAACACACATTTAAAATAAGAAATGTTTTATGTGCGCTATAGATAGTTCATGTGTAACAAAGATGAAGCCTGCGCACCTTGCTAATATTGACCAGGTATGCAGGCGTCATCTTTGTACACATAAAAACACATTCAAAATTGAATAAAAAACATTTATACACTTTAAAATTACATTGAACTATGACCGGTTTCGCTCCCTTCTACAAGCATGACAATGAAATTGAAAAAAATAAACGCTTCTACGGCCATTGACAGTGGGTTGCTACTATATATATTATTGTTTCATCATTCTCCGCTGTGCGGCAAGATAGCGTTCAAGATAGCGTCTGTAAATGAGATGCGTTTCAAACAAAGAGCAGTTATTGAATTTCTTTTGGCGGAACAGTAGACAGTGACAAATATTCACAAGCCTTACATAATGTCTATGGAGACAAGGCAGTTGATAAAAGCACTGTGATCGTTGGGCGAACCTCAGTCGTCGTCGGAAAAAGGAAAAGGGAGGCTGGCTGATATCCCGCGCTCTGACCGGCCTCACAGAGCTCTGACTCTAGCAATGTTACAATGATCAACTCAGAAGCCTATGTGAAGATTCTTAAGAAACTGTCACAAACGTAGTTCGCGCATCGACGCTTCGAACTTAACCCTTTCTCTCCTCTCCTTCCTTCCACATCGCGTTTCTTGCATATTCATCTACATATTTCCATCATTTTTATATTTCTATCTTCCTAGGAAATTAAATTGTAACGTAATTATAAAACCTAAAATTCTCTATGGGGCAGAGATATGGGGAAAAGATGCCCTCAAGAGCAAGAAGAAAAAACAATTAGGAACAATAGGCAGATCCTTTCTGCTGGCTATTAGTAGTACCTATAGGGCCGTATCTACGGATGCTCTCCACGTCCTCAGTGGCGTTCCTCCACTTTGGATTCAGACTTTCCATCTGGCCTCCCACTATCAACGCCTTACTAGGGGCCATTATTGCCAGAGAGTCCCCGTTGACAATTGGGTGTATCCTGCAGATAGAAGCAACATCGAGATTAAGAACTAGGGTAAGATGCAGGAACACTATGATGCCGTTATCTTCACGGACGGATCCAAAATTAATAACAAAGTTGGTTTCCCTTTCATAATAAATTACAAGTTTGATAATAATATTGATATTATTAGAGAAAGACTCCCAGCCAACTGTTCAGTTTTCCAGGCTGAATTGGGTGCTCTGCGAAATGCAGTTCAATGGGTTGCTGACTTTTGGAGAGGGAAGAAATTAAATATTGCCTTTGTTTCTGACTCCAGTTTTTTACTTCACGCAATTGCTCGATGCTCCTATCTGCATAAAGATGCTCGGGACACCCACGTCAATATTAAAGATCTTAAACAGGGGCATTAATTGCCATCTTTTCTGTGTTAAAGCCCACAATGGTGACTTTGATAATGAGGAGGCTGACCGGGAGGCCAAGTTAGCTACTTCTATTAATGACATTAGCTTTTTTCGGCCCCTTCCTCGCAGCTTCTCTGGGTTAATTATGAACACCGAGTGCTCTGCCATTCGGCAGATATGCTGGAACGAATCCCCAAAGGATCGTGCCTTATTTTCATATATCAAGGTTCTGCAGGAGGGCCTTCTTTGTAATAAATTTTATTTAAATCAATTTTTAACTAGTCATGGGGATTTTCAGTCTCATTTTTTAAAATTTAAATTATCTACAAACACTGCATGTCGATATTGTACGCTGCAGGAGGTTGAGTGTGCAGACCACGTCCTCTGGCGTTGTATGCACCTCTTTGATTACAGCTTAAGAATAACTTTGAAAAATTACTTATTACAAATGGGGTCCATGCTTCATGAAGAGACCATCAAATTTTCCAATTAAAAGAAGAGTTTACTTCTTACTGCAAAAAGTTACTATCCATGTAGTTGTTTTCTTTTTCAACTTTGAAACGATGCTTTTCCTTTGTTTGCATGTGTGTGTGTGTGTGTGTGTGTGTGTGTGTGTGGGTATGTGCTTGCTTCGTTTTCTACTTTCCAGGTTTCGGGAGCAATGCGGCGGGTGGGCCTGCTGCTCGTGTCCCCGGACTGATTGTGGATGCATTGTAGGCTGTTTGTGCATTGTGTTCCTAAGGTTTATGGTGATTGTAATTCTCTTTCTTTTTTTCTCTCTTCTCTTTGTTATTCGGTGACGATTCAGCCTTTTCGGGCAAGGGGAGCAATGTAGCGAGTGGATCGCAATCTTTACCGTTCTTGGATGGGTAGGGACTTCGACTGCCTATCCGAGACGGGTGTGGTCCTCCCGTCTGCATACCCCGGCTAATCGGTTGAGTTGGACGAAATGTTCTGTTTGTCCATGGGTGTTTTCAGTTTTACATATAATTTTTTTGTTAAATACTTTTGACTTTTGTCAAAGAAGACTTTTGTTAAATAATTCAATTTTTTCTTTGGTTGTTGGTCTGTTATTTGTTTTATTTTAACCCCATGACTGGACTTTATTAAATTTTTATATTAATATTTTAACACTTTCTTTATATAGGATTAATTTAGTTTACTAAGTATAGTTTTTTTTCTGCCTCGCTTACTCAAAACCCATTATTTTGGGTAAAGGGTAATAATGTTGTCTTAAGCGTCTCCAGCCATGCCTGTGCGTTGCTTAGTCCGATACTGTGATTCATCCTGCTTCCCTTTATTTTTATTTCCCTCTCTCTTCCTTCCACGTGCCTACAATAAAGCCTTCTTATCACCCAACGAAGTCAATCTGCCTATCATCTTTGAGAAGGCGCGGGCCACTGGTGAATCCTTCGCCGTTTGGCTAGCTTTCCACGGCACCTCCTTACGACGACCAGTCCCCTATCGCCCTCTCTACCCATCTCTCCCCTTCAAACCCGTGATCGGGGTTTTGCTTGGGAGAGCACTCGGTGACTTACGCCTAAATGAACACATAACACATGGTAGCAGCAGCATTGTTTAAGACGTCACCACAATCGACCGAATTTCCAGTCCGACTAGCTTACTGACGTGCGGAGGAGCCCGTGCCTTCGCCCGCTTATCCACTCATTCGAAACTCTAGCCCTCCCTTTCTTCCTTGCTTTATTTTTAATCTTCCTCGCCCCCACTAATGGCTCACATCATGACATCCAAAAAGACGAGTGAAACGAGAATTTCCTGACTCCATCCCCTTCTCTCCGGACTTTTTTACAAAATGTGGGGCGTCGAGGATATAAAGAGAGGAGGTCTCGAAATGGTGCTTGCCCGTCTGGGAAAACACAGTGCGGGACCCATGTCAACTATCATCGGATGAGTGGCGGAACTACTGGAGAGGCTGCGCTCGGATGAAACGGCATTTGAGGAGATGCAAATTGACCAGGCGGAACTCGACGACGTGAACCTGTGCGATTTCGACGCCTGACATACCTCGTTCCTAGCTCCGGACAGACATTGTAACGTGCCGAGGGCGAGGACAATTTGGTAGGCCCGCTGCAAGCTCTCATGCGAAGGTGCGATCAGCAGACCGATCTCCTGTGCAGAGCGGCCGAGCAAGAATGGAGCAACAAATGCATCCCACCATCGAGAAAACCGCTATCCCTCAAGGATAATACTATTGTCTTTTCCCATCTCAAGCTGACAGATAGGACCGATGGGTCCGTCCGCGAGTTCTTTTACGAAGCCGACAGGCTCATCAAACTCACGGATTAGAATTTGCGAATTTATAGAGATTCCCCCCAAACTGACGGACAAAAGACTATATCCGTGGGTGAATGATAAGGCAGACTAATGATAAGGCTCGAGTGGGACGACTTTAATAAAGACTGCTTGAGCGCTTTCCTACTTTCCTTTAACAGAGGAAACGAATGGGAAAAGTTGAGCGAGATCAAGCAGGCGCGAGGAGAATCGGCGGAGATATTTGAACCTCACAACCGGATTTCTCCAAAACCTTTCACGTAAGCATTGATGCGTCAACGGAAGAGGTAGGAGCCACCTTATCTCAATTCGTCGACGGAAGAGAGCGAGTGATCGCCTTTGGAAGCCGCGCCCTGAGCAACAGCGAACGCAATTAGAACTAGAGTGTCTTGCGGTCATTTTGGGGATCCTTCATTTCTGCCAATATTCAGAAGGATCGAAATTCGTTATCCACACCGATCACCACGCTCTAAGATGGCTGACGACGCAGACGGACTTCTCCAGCCGACTCACTCGGTGGAGTCTAAAGCTACAACACATGGACTTCACTTCCTTTTTTAAAGCACAAAAAGGAGCTTTAAACCGTGTTCCGAACGCCAATTTCCGAATCCGGTGTGGATGGTTCAAGGTAAATGAGGAGGAGGGGATGAAGCTGCAAGGACAAGACCATTACTGCTCCGACATTCTGCGGAAACTCGAAGCTAACGGTAGTGGTGATTTCCCCTCACGCCTAGCCCAATGGGGAGTGGAAAATGGACACTTCTGAAAACTGTCTGGGATCGACGCAATTTTCTGGGGAGACTTAAGCGAAGCTTATAAATTTAATTTTTTTTAAATTTAAAAAAAAAAAAATATATTACTATATTAATATAAATATAATTATAATTAAAAATAAAAGGGTCTCGTGATCCCGGAGGTGAAAAGCGAAAAGGTCATCAGATATTGGCATGAGATTATGAAAGTAGACGGCCACTTGTGAAAAAGATCAAACTTGTCTATCACTGGCCATTCATGGCGCAACAGATCAGGAACTTTGTTCGTTCCTGCCACGTCTGTCAGACCATAAAACATGACCGCTCAGGCCCGACTGGATCGGCAGAAATTCCCGAATGAAACGATCGATGGGAAGCCCTTGCCATCGATTTCGCAGGACCTTTTCCGAGATCGCGCTCTGGAAACAGCTTCCTAATCATCCTTACGGACATAAGCACGGCCTGGATCGAAATTGAAAATCGTTAGCCGAGCAGAATCTTGGAAGGATAGCTCGGGTGAGCCTGTTTTTAGCTCCTGCTTTTGGTCGTTTTTTTTAAAAAAATTCCTTTATTTTCCTGGTTTAAATTTTATATGTGCTTTACATAAATGTTAAGTGGTGCTTTTCAAATTATTGCCAGAGTGTTTGGAGTCATATTCAAGTGTTAATATTTGTTGTAATTTTCGAGATGCATTGAGTGTGGCCGCCATTTTGGCGACTTGGTTTGAAGCCTTCTGTAAAGGCTTACTTTTTTCTTTTGTGTGTCTAATATTTACTGTGTGATTTTATGGTGGCTGGTTTAACAAGTTTATAACGTTTTAAAAGGTCGGGGGTGAGGTTTTATTGGGCTTGTCTGGTATTGGGATTGGTTTTCCCTGCTGTATAGCTGGTATTAATAACCGCCATTTTTCTTTTTTTATTTTTTTTAAACTATGATGAGGGGAACGGGTTTTCTCTCTGTGGAGATCTTCTCCTTTGAATCGAGATTGGAAGCTTTGGTTGTGAAAAATAAATCAGTCATTGAAGAACAAAGTAAAGAAAAATATTTGAATTGGCTAAAATTAAATACGGGTTGAACTCAAAGAAATAACGATCTCATGACATTAAAATTGAGAAAGGAAACCTTAGAGGAATTCAAGAAGAGTAATTCGGTGGAATTAAGAGAAAACATTGAATGGGAGAATACCTAACTAGAAAATTTTGTGAAAAATATTTTAGATCACCCATATCTTCTATTTCTAGAGTATTTCCCCCTCCCATGGTTGGTGATGGAAGGAGTGGGGTTGATTCTTCCGTGTTATCCGCTGCTTGTTCTTTATCCCTTTCGGATGTTTCCGCTTTTGCTGGTGGGAGGAACGCTGAAGGGGAGGCATGTAGTAGGCATAAGCGCAAGAGGGGAACATCTGGGATCGAAGATGGGGGGAAGAAGTATCCTCTTATGCATCGCAAGGAGTGATTTCTTTCTTTGAATGGTGGGATTCCATTAAACTGGCTACCTTTCGGGAGAAGGGGAGGTAGGATTAGCTTTAGCAAAGCCGACCAAACTTCAGCTCTGAATGGTCTTTCGGAGATCAATAAAATTTTTATGAAACTGATGATCAAGATTCAAGACCTTGAATTAATAAATAAACAAATTGAGCTTGATAACGCGAATCTTTTGCTTAAGAGTCAATCTACTTTACCTTACAAGTCACCAAAGCAACTCTCCTCGAGCTGCGCCGAAAAAGTCAAAACAAAGGAGAATACTAAACCATGCGAAGGAAACAGACAGACGGCTTTATCAAAAGAACAAACCGACTTATGTTCGGTCGTGTCATTAAAAGAGGGAGGGAATGACGAGGAAGCCTGAAAGGTAATTACAAAGGTTCTAAAAGATAATTTGAAACCAACTGATATTGGGGGGGGGGGTGATACACTAAAAAGACAGGTGACAAGGAAAGATGGCAAAATACTTTTAAAGTACTATAACCAAGATAAAAAAAAACAAAGCGGAATCCAAACTTTGACAGACGGATAAGCTGGAGGTAAAAGGGATAGGCAATCGCCTACCCTCCTTCAAACTTAAGGGATTCCAGCTGATTATCTTGAAGATGATATTGTAGATGTCATTATTGCCTCGAATATGGCGCCGTTGGGGGATTTTCCTACATTAATAATTAAACAAGAGGTAAAAGTTATTAGCAGTAAAGTTTGCAGGGATAAGGGGAAAAATAATTGGATACTAAGAGCCTTAATGCAAGTATTCAACGCATTAGAAGCTCAGAATTTTGTGAACTTTGATTACCTGAGGATTTGTTTGTAGAGGATCTTTGGATTCTCTGAATCTTTAAATGCAATGCTTTCTCTCATCTGGCCAAAGAATATAGTAGCACATTAATGTGTTTCAAATATGCTGGAACGCACACCTTTTTGGAATGTAATTCCACCAACATTAAGTGTATTAATTGCAAGAGACGGGGAAAGGAGGGGAACGGACACTTGGGCAACTCCTGTGATTGTTCCTGTTGTGTTAAGGCACTTGCTAACAGCAGAAGGAGGGTTATATATCAATGATTAGGATTGATCAATTTAACCTGGGCAGAAGCCTCGTGCCCTGTGCAGAGATGCAGACAATGCAAAATCGATACGATGTCATGTGCTTTCAGGAGCTCTATTGTTTGAGAGACCGTACGGTGCGTAATTTCAGTATGGGCGCCATTACATACTGTGCAAGCGATCCTCTATCCATTAGATCTTGCATTGTTAACAATAGCAACGATTGTCATGTTTTTATGTTAAAACAATTTCTGTAACAGGGACATGGTTACTATTAAAATTATAATTAATAATTTTGAATTTATTTTGGTTAACGTGTATGGCCACAAAGATGGTAACCTTCAATTTCTTTTAAATTCCCTGGACAACAGTAAGGACATGGCCGCTGAGGTAATCTTTGTTGGCGACTTCAATGAGAGACATCCAATGTGGGGTGACCGCATTATGGATGTCAGAGGTAGAGAGATTGCAGAACGGGCGCTTCACCATCAACTCAATATGTTAAACGACAGCGATTCGGAACCTACCTTTATTAACACCAATGGTAGGAGCTGAATCGATCTGGCGATTACTAAGAGTTCAGTTCTTTGGGACTGGACAGTTAATGTGGACGACCTGGGCAGTGATCATCGGCTGATTAGCATCTCTCTCGGGCTTCAGGAGCATTCCTCACCATCCTTCTACTGCTTGAAGAGAGCGAAGTGGCATATTTTTCAATCTATTTTAGAAAGATAGCTATCCTCATTGGCGCAGTCAATTGAGAGAGAGGATTGCAGTGTAGCGTCGCGCGTTTTTCAGGACGTTTGTCTGCGCGCGAGGCTGCAATTCATCTATCTAAGTATAATTTTAAAAAGATTCCCAAACTCAGATGGTGGAGCGCTGAATTAAGAGTGAAAAGATCTAAAATGAGGGCCCTGAGGAGGAAGATGAATAAGGCTGGGAGCCAGGAGGATAGGGACTCTTCTGTGAGCAGGTGGAGAGAAGCCAGAAGAGAGGTAGAGGGGAATTGAGGCAGCGAAGTGAACCTCTTGAAGGAATTTCTGTGTGACGTCGATGGAGCGTAGTCCTTTTAGCCTACCTGCTAAGATCATAGGTGGGACGATTAGGCACCCCCTCGTTCAGCAGTCGATTACAAGACCCGATGGCTCATGGACTATCGCTGAGGGGGAAACTTCGGCTTATCGGCTGTCTGTTTACTTTCGCCTCGATGGTCTCTCTCATGATAGCACTATTAATAAAGAAATTCGGGACGGGTCTGCGAGTCGTACATAACAGACTATAGGGAGAAACCTCTTTCCGATCAGGAGCTGTTTTTGCTTATTAACGATTTGGATCTCTCGACTGCTCGTGGAATGGATGGTATCCCTACATGTTCGCTTCCTTTCATTCATGAGATCTTAAGTGATTCATGGGTCAAACTTATAAATAAATGTTTAGACGAGTGCACCTTCCCCCCGGTGTGGAAGAAGTCAACAGTTGCTCTTATTCCTAAAGATGTTGGCCGCTTTAGAACCATTTGACTTTTTCCGGTCATAGGCAAGGTCCTGAACAGATTTCGTAGCAATAGATTGGTGCATTATTTGGAGGTCAACCATCTCTTATCCGATCAACAGTACGGTTTTAGTATGGGTCGCGGTACCATTGGTGCTATCTGGGATTTGCATGGCTATCTTTGCCGTTGTAAGTCAGGGGGCATCGTGCTATCGTGTTCTCTCTGGACATTCAGAATGCCTTCAATAATGCATGGCATCCTGGGATTCTGAACATGATGAGGAGGAAATGTTGTCCTTCCAACCTCTATAATCTTATTGACTCTTTTATGCAGAGCCAGACGGTGTGTTTAGGCACGGCTTCTGTATCTGCAATAAAGGTTGTCCACAGGGCAGTAACCTCGGTCCTACCCCTGTGGCTTCTGCTGATGGAGGACCTTTTCTCCTTGTTGGACGATTTTCTCCACAATTCTCAGGTTAAGGATGCATTTCTGTTCAGCCCCTTGCAGATGACACCATCATTGTGATCAATGCCCCATCAGTTAAAAAGATAGAGAATTTTTGGTATGCACTCTATGAGGTCATTGGAGCATGGGCAAGTAGAAATAAGCTTACTATTAATTCTATGAAAACTAAAGCATTGTTTGTTCCGTTCCGAAAAGTGCTGCGTTAGCCGATTATTAAGATTGAGGGGGTGCCTATTACTTTTTCTGACACTCTTGTTTACCTTGGTTTGGTTTTTAATTCTAAACTGACAGGGCTTGACCATGTCTTTAGGATATGTGGAAGGGTAAGAAACAGTGCTTCTAAATTTTTTGCCCTTGCTCAGAAATATGGAGGGATTTCAGCTAAGGTTGGAAAATTAATCTTTAATACCATTATCAAACCTAAGATTTTGTATGGGGCATACAAAATGAGGAGAAGATGCCGTCAAGAGCAAGATGAAAAAAGTTCTCAATACTCCCAGTAGACCATTCTTTTTAGCTATTACCAGAACTTATAGAACCATCTCGACCGACGCTCTCCAGGTGCTCGGTGGAGTCCCTCCTTTGTGGATCTCGGCTTATCACTTGGCCCTGCATTATAAACGCGTTACCACCCAAGAGTATAGTCGCAAAGGCACCATTGATGGATGGGTACATCCTTGTGATAAAATTATTTTAGGGGTCAAGAGCAGGAGTAACGCGCAAAAATCCTACTTTGCATATCTTTTTACAGACGGATCTAAGTTTAATGAATGGGTGGGCTTTGCTTTCATTGTTTATAACCTCCTGGGAAGTAGTTGAAGTTATTAAAGAACGCCTGCCCGACTCCACTTTTCTAGCCGAACTTTGCGCTCTAAGGAGAGAAGTCTCCTGGGCTGCTGAATTTTGGAAAGGGGGAATCCGTTAAGGTTGCATTGGTGTTGGACTCCAGCTCTTCCTTGAATTTCATTTTTTGATGTTCTTATGAGAGTTGGGATGCTCGGGACGCTTACGTCGACGCTTACGTTGAGATGAATAAAAGTGGTATTACTTGCGACTTATTATTCTGGATGAAAGCGCACGTGGGTAATTTTGGTAACGAGCAAGTGGATGGGGAAGCCAAATTAGCTACCCCTTTGGACTCAGTTACTATTCACAGGTCCCTTCCCCGTAGCCTTTCTAAATCTATAATGAAATACGAGATTTCCACCGTGTGGCAGAAGGATTGCGAGACTTCTACAAAGAGTAATCGGCTCCATTCTTATATTAAGGTCATTTAAGACCATTTTATTTATGAGGACTTTAATTTGAATCAAGTTTTGACCGGTCATGAGACTTTAAAACCTATTTGTTTACATTCAAGAGAGTAGATGACACCTCATGTAGATTTTGCTCGCTTCCCGAAGAGAAAGATGGGGACCATGATTTGTGGCGACGAGAAATCAATCGAATCATTCTGAGCAACCCACTCCCATTTGGACCTCCCGTTCTCCAAAGCTTCCAGACGACCACAAATCAACAACGGCAGCGAATATCGCTCCGCCGGAAACCACAGATGATTTCATCGTCTCCAGCCCTTCCTGTGCGTTGCTTAGTCCGGTATTGTGAGTCATCCTGCTACCCTTTACTTATATTTCCCTCTCTCTCCCTTCCCCGTACCTGCAATAAAGCCTTCTTATCACGCCACGAAGTCAAGCGGCCTATCATCTTTGAGAAGGCGCGGGCCATTGGTGAATTCCCTTTGCCGAAATTAGATTGAAGCCATATGATAGAATTTATCAGAACATCAATTTCGTTTTTATTCACACTAGGTGAAGACCTATTTAAAGACTTAGGCGAAGCCAAATGATAGAATTTAGTGGAACAATAATTTCATTTATATTCACACAAGGTGAATGGCATGGTAAACGGACAGTGTATTTTGGATGTTGGAATGTACAGGGAATCTCTACTAAAATAGATCTGTTTCCGGAAGAATTGAAGAGATATAACATGGACTTGGTGGTGTTAACTGAAACTAATAAAAGGGGAAAGGAGAAGAGCAGATGGGTTACTTTCTACATATTTGGAGTGGTGTACCGAAGAGCTCAAGAGCGAAGGCGGGAGTCTCATTTGCTGTAAATAAAAAACTCAAGAACAAGATAACTGGATGGGAATGAATAAATGAGAGATTGATAGTATTACACACAATAATGTTCGCTAGGGAAATATCATTTGTAGGAACATATGCCCCAACAAACGATGCAAATGAGACAATTAAAGACCAGTACTGGGATTTATTGAAAGAGACAATAGAAAAAATACCACATAGAAAGGAACTATTTATTTTAGGAGACTTAAATGCCAGAATAGGGAATGAAAAAATTCAAAATGTCATGGATATATATGGCGAAAATGAAAAGAATGAAAATGGTGAAAGACTTATAGAGATGTGCGAACAGATGAACTTAAGGATTGGAAATTCATTCTTCCAACACAAGAAGATATATAAATATACATGGAGACAGGAGACCAAAAATCTAAGATCAATTATTGATTATATCATTGGAAGACAAAAAAGTACAATACAAATACAGGATATAAGGGCATATAGAGGGGCAGAATGTGGAACGGACCATTATTTGGTCAGAGCAAAATGTATCTTTCCATGGAAGAAGGAGAAACAGTTAAAAGAAGAATTACAAAATAGTGGGGACTCATTACAACAAGAAAATTACAATATTGATCTGCTACAGGATGAAAGCATTAGAACATTTTATCAACATAGAATGGATAGAGAATTGGATGGAGACTTTGGACAAACAGCAGAGGAGATATATAACTACATAAGAAACAAAACAAAAAAAAAATTGCCTATGAAGCTTTGGGTAACAGGGAGAAAAATAACAAAATGAGCTGGTTACCAATAGAGACCAAAAAGAAAGCTGAAATAAAAAGAGAAGGGTTCTAAAATGGCTACAGTCAAAGAAAGAAGAACATCACAGGGAGTATAGGGAAATAAAAAATAATTTGAAATATGAAATAAGAAAAATTAAGAATGAAAGATGAGAGAGGGAATGTGCAGAGATAAATGCCCAGATTGGATTTAGTAAATCGAGGGAAGCATGGAACATCATCAAGGAAATGAGAAAAGAAGAAAATCACAGAATTAATTTAAATCTGATCAAAATGGAGTAATCGGTCAAGTACTATTCTCAGCTATTACAAGAACATAGACAACATTTTATAGAACAGGAGTATTGCTGCGATAATATAGAATTATGTATATCAGAAGACGAAGTGAGAAAAGAACTGATAAATGGGAAGAACAGAAAAGCACCAGGACCTGGTGGGATCAATTTGGAATTAATCAAATATGGAGGAAGAAAAATTGTCAAATTAATCACTAGACTATTAAATGCCATAATACAAGAAAGAAATGTACCAAAAGAAATGAGTAAAAGTTTCATTATATCAATACATAAAAAAGGAGACAAAAAGCAATGCTTAAATTATAGAGGAATATGTATTACTAACCCATTAATGAAAATCTTGGGAAGAATAGTGAGAAATAGACTGGAAGAGGAATTTTTAACATCTGAAGAACAATGCGGTTTTACAACAGGGAAGTCAGGAATAGATCATCTTTTTACAATCAGACAACTATTGCAGAAAAGCCAGGAAAAAATGAAAGATATTCATTTGATATTTATAGATCTAGAAAAAGCATATGATAGCATTCCGAGAAAGCTTCTGTGGAGTGCAATGGAAACTGCTAATATAAGTAAGCCAATCATAAATCTAGTGAAACTTATGTACAAAGCCAGTGTGAGTCAAATAAAGATGGGATCCAGAGTTTCTAAAGAATTCAAAACAAGCAAAGGGCTTATGCAGGGATGTTGCATGTCACCCACCTTATTCAAAATATACTTGGATGTTGCGTTAAGGGACTGGAAAAGGAAATGTGAAAAAATGGGTATAAAGCTGAACGAGAACAAATATTTATTTAACCTACTATTTGCTGATGATCAAGTGGTAATTGCACAAGATGATGATGATGTTGAGTATATGATGAGGAAACTGTTGGACGCATATACAGAATGGGGTATAAACATCAATTTTGGAAAAACAGAATACTTAACATCAGGTTTTAAGAAAGATCTGATAATAGAAGGAAAGTAATAAAAAATGTACCTAATTTCAAATATTTGGGATCAGAACTGCAAGAACAGGGAGGAACAGAAATGGAAATTGGAAGAAGGATAGCAACTACAAGAAGAGCAATATCAGCAATAAATTCTATACTGTGGAGCAGAGATATAATAAATAGCACCAAAAAATTAATTTTTAATACAGTTTTTGAAAGCATTTTACTTTATGGGGCAGAAACGTGGACAGTGAGTAAGGTAAATGAAAAAAAATTGTTAGCAACTGAAATGGATTACTGGAGAAGATCGGCCAGAACATCGAGATTGGAGAGAAAAACGAATATCGAGATAAGAAATCAGTTAAATATCAGAACAGACATTTATAAAAAAGATAGATGAGAGAAGACTAAGATGTTTCGGACACGTGACAAGAATGGGAGACAACAGATTACCTAGGGCACTGATGGACTGGCAACCAGAAGGTAGAAACAGAAGGGTAAGACCGAAAAAGCGTTGGAGAGATAACTTGAGGGAAAACCTGGAAAGATATGGACTGACAACAGCGGATGCAGAGGACAGAAACAAATGGCGAGACATTATGAGGAGGACTTTCAGTTGAGGAAAACCTCAGAAATGGGGAAAAACCTATAAAGAAGTAGATTTCGTTTATACTCCCACTAGGTGAAGCCATATGATTGAATATAGTGGAAAAATAATTTTATTTATATTCCCACTTGACGAAGACCCATTTAAAGAATTAGGTGAAGCCAAATAATGGACTTTATTAGTACAATATTTCAATCCATTTCTACACAAAGGGGTTATGAATTATCCAGTGGACTTGTTGAAATTTATTAGTACCCTTTTCTAGAAAATTCTATTTGATATTTGTTCACAAAGTTAGTGACTAAATATTAAGGTTTATCGTTATAATATTAAGTTGATATTGAACTGTATAAGTTAAAGTATTATTTTATCGAAATTGAAGAGGGCCCAGCACATATTGTTTTTTTTTTTAATAAATTAGAGTATTTTTGTTGCATTCACAACTGCTGGTGACGTATGTATAGGAGGTGCGTTACAGTGCTCTCGTCAAGACATACAACCTCTGACATCTCGGTAGGGTAAAACTTTGGATTTGAGCGGTGATTATGGTAAAACAAAGTTTATGTAGCTAAAGAATTCAGAAACACTGTGATGTATTGAAAATTGTAATAAAACAAAATTACTTTGAAAAAAAAATGTGTTGCATTACTAATTGAACGACCCTCATGTACATATATATATGAATATAAATATTTTTCTTTTAACAATATCTTCTCTGGAACCCATAAACTGTCGTTTGGTAGAAATTCTTTTATCTTCTTTTTGAAACATATTGATAGATGTTTTACAATGAAATACAATCATTGTAACATCTTGCATCAGTAAGGATGCATACCGATAATGGCGTATGGATGCATATGGATGCATACCTCATTAATCTTAATCTCAATTGAAACTTTCATATATGAAAAATTGAACAATTTTACTGTGACTGGAAATTGAAGCTGACAATAAAAAGCGTTATTCAATTTAATATAGAAATATGGTCAGTTTAGTGAAAATATAAAAATAAAACAAAATTGGTATTGAACTTTTTGGTATTATTAGTCGTTTGAGATAACTGTTTAGATTAGAAATTTAGGACATATAAATTCATCAATTAAAACCATTTGAATTTTCAGAATGAAAGATCTAAAATAATGAAATAATAAAGAGGTATTATTTTAGTTTTATAAAACGATGAAAAATAAACTATATAGAATTATTGTTTACTTTAATTATTACTGAGATGTTCTGCTTCAATTTAACGTCGAAAACTAATATTCCTCTACTAAAATTTCCAAGAAATACATTGAGGGTAGGATAAATACAAGCAGAACCGCTTATAATAATTAAAATCAAGACTAAAAATAAAATTTATTGTGTTTATATATGGATTATTAAATTGCAAAAACTAAAGCATTAATTAAAATAGAACATAAAAGATAAAACTTTTTATATTGAATATTTTTCATCGTTTTTATCACAACATTATCTCTTCATTATTTATTAAATCATTCAATTGAATCGTTTTAAGTGCTAAATCCAATGAATATCAATGATCTTAAGTCTTGTTACTGCTGATTCATTCAATAACATAATAATTCTATATGAAATACGATTTTTATCTTTTTAGTCCTGATCAAAAACTACTAAAAATATTATATACTTCACTTAAAAACATTTTTTTTCTCAAATTTTCTTAAAATTGAAAACATCAATTTGTGAACCATCCAATCTCATGACTCCTTTATTTGTTATATACTTATTTATCTTTTATATATTTTATTGCAAAAATCAGTAGGCCAAATTGGTACAATTTCATTAATTATTTAAAAAAATATATTGCTTAGGTAAAAATTATGTCTCACTATAGATCCTAAAAAGGCATTTGTAGGCTTGTATTGATATAAAATGTGACATTGATATCAAAATGGCATTGAAATAAAATGACGATATGAATCACACATTGAGATTTTACTGTATAATATTTGTTGGCTTTGAGAAAAAAATTTAAAATAATTTCTTTTTAATTTCCTATTTTCATTTCCTTCCTAATTTACATGTGCGATTTTTTTAATGTTATTAATTACAGTCCCCAAAATCCGATATAGTGGAGCGAATACAGTTATGTGTTTTTTATTTCGGTTTTTACCTGAATCAACAGCAGCAGAAGTCATTCAGGTATAGCTTTTGTTGCAGATATTCTTTATTTAATAACATTTCAATGGATTAGTTGATTCTAAAATTTAGATTTTTCATAAAATAAACAACTGAATATGATGTATGCTACAAAAATAAATTTAAAGTCGTAAAACTTAATAACATCATAAAAGAAACATAAATGCGCGTAATAAAAGTTCACGGAGCTATTTTTTGATAAGAGGAATCCTAGACAAACTTTTTCTGGTTTCTGTTTCTGCTCAGTAAACTCAAAAGAAATGAAAAGAAAATATAATTCAACAACACAAATGCCCTCATATTAATATCAAATCAAAATATAAAATAAGAATAAAAAAGGTGAATCAATGAATCTCCGCTAGCCAACGCTTATCTTTTAGATATTATATTAAATATTAAGATTCAGTTTCACTATTTTGCTAGCGATAAAGTTTCTTGACAGCAATGTTACAGAGCTTAGAAAAAATTGAAACATCAAAAATACTGCAACTTCAGTAATCTATTGCTAATGTAATACTTTTAACGCTCGTATTTATATTTTAAATTTTATTACTAAATTTATTGTATTCATATTATAGATTGAAAGCAAATGACCAAACTCATACCTTCAAAAAGTACTAGTATTAGTGACATGTATGCCTAAGATTTAAAAAATTACTGAAGGATTTTGTTACATTTTTGTAAAATGCAACAAACTTTACTTTATAGTTTAGAATAACTTGAACTTGAACTTTTGGATTCAAAATCACATTCTTATTAAGTTTAACCATATAACCAATGTTCAGATGTTGAGTTTATCTTAATATTATATTTATTGATAGTTATTTATTTTTATATTTAGTTATTAAAGCTAATTCTACTAATAATGTCATCATAGTTTATCAACTGATATTTATTTATTGTTTGATAAAAATTATTTTTTATTTAATTTTTCTGAAATTTTAATTCATTTGAATAATAATCCATTTCCAAAAAATAATCCATTTTAAAGACTTTTGAATAATAAACAGTAACAAAGATTTTTGTAAATATATTAATAAATATTAATGTCAGTTTTAGTTTGAATTTAAAGTTTAAAATTGACAAACCTCTTTTACTGAAATTGCATTATATCTCAATTATATTTAACTGCTTTTATTTTATTTTTGTTTTATCAAGTTTGTTTTAGTATTTTAGATGTGCTATGGTTATCTGATTAAGAGCTGTAATGTGGCTTTAATGAAATCAAACTTACGACGCTGTTTACGTGGGATATTGCAACTTTCTCCGTCAGTCGTGGTTCTCCAGCGTTATATGCAAATTCTCAGCTGTTCTACGGGTCTCCACCAGCTAGGCCCTGTCTTAATTGTTCCTCTATGTATATAAAGCAACCCAACAGCTTGTACTATTCACTTGAAAATGGTTCCTCTATCTGGGACTGGAACCATGGTCGTATAATTAATTTGTTAATTTTTGTAATTAAATTTTATTTGGTCATCAACCAGATGGGCTGGCTTCATTTTTCATAAACACAAATTATGTTCAGCGCAAGTGAAACGTTCTTGAATTTGATTGTATTTTTTCTTTAAAGATAAAATAAATATTTTTAAAATTTAGAAATTTTACTTTTTTATAAAATTTATATAAAAGAGAAAGCATGTATTATTACAAAAATAACTAAATAACAGACAACTTAATAAAATATCTTAATTAGCTCATTTTCACAGTAATAAGAATAACAGAATATAAAGTGATGAAAGCAAGAATAAAAACTGGTATAACAAGTAAATAAGAAAGAAATAAAAGAGATAAAAACAAATGAAATCATTGAGCTACTTTTCGAATATTTGGCACCGGGAATCCAAGACAGCCTGTTTGAGGGTTGTTACCTTTCTTCAGTTGACTTCTCCCAGTGTCTGCAGCTCAGTGATATCAATGGAAATATAAACAAGAAGGATAATAACCGTGAAACAGACTGTCTTGGATTTCAGGTGTCAAATATTCCAAAAGCAGATCAGTGATTTTATTTGTTGTACGTTTTTATCCTTTTTATTCCTTTGTAAATTCTTCTACACACTTTAGAATTAACATTAAGCAAATAAGAATATCAAGCTTTTTATCAACAGCACAATAATTACATTATTTTCTGTTATATAGTATGCGCCAAAATATACAGTTCTGAAATGAAAAGATGAACAAAATTAAATTATTGTCATCTGTGAGTTTATTTATCCTCAAAAGAAATTAACACTACATATATACATACACACGCAATTAGCGTGTTGATTTACCACGGTGTGCGTAATGTAAGTGTTCAAACTGTGCACCACCTCGCTGAAGACAGTGTTCATATCGTTCACGAGATTCTCAAACATATCCTAAAACAAAGATTGCTGCAGACTCCTTCAAAAGGAGATGATTTGCTCACGTAATGCAGGCACAGTTCTTGGTGGATCTTAACAGTTGAACACACTCTCCTTTAACATTCACTACAAGTAGGCATCAGGTGGTGTAAGATCGGGGGAGTGGGACAGGTATGGGAAGACAGTACCATGTGAAATGATTCGTCCTAGAAAGTTTTCCTGCAGCACGGCTAGAGATTCTCGAGCGGTATGGCTGATCGTCCCGTCCTGTTGATACCACTGTCTATTCATCTGAATCTTCCTTGCACGACAGAACATTTTCAAATCCTGAAGAAATGGCTCGATCACTAAACCCCTGTAGTGTCTTGGGTGACGGTAAGAGCATTGCCTTCCTCATCTTTAACGAAATAAGGACCTAATAAACTGTGTGCTGAGATGGCGCACTATGTAGCGGTTTCTGAACGATAACATCTGGCCGGTCAAAACCAAGGAAGCGAGTTGTCTGGCGATTGATGTAGCCGTTCAAGTGAATGTGACTTTCGTCGGAGAACCACACGTTATTCATCTGGATATCTGGACCCTCGTACATTATGGCCAAAACTGTTCCCCAATACACCATCCTGGCTCGCATATCTGGCTCTGTCAAGCGTTGTCCAATCTTTATCCGGTACGGAAATCCCCCTATGTCCTTAAACAATCGGCGAACGGACGTAACGCTGACGTTCAGTTTCAAGGCCGTTCGTCGTAGACTTCATCGGGGCGAATGCAGCACCTGCTGGAGAACACATGCTTAATTCTCATTTGCCGAAACAGTTACTGGTCGACCAGACTTCCCCTTCCGTTGACACAGTACACTACCAAAACGGCGAAATTTCATAATAATAGACAGAATAACTGTGCTACTCGGTGCCGTCTTATTAAACTCCTCATGGAATTGTTCTGCCACCTTTTTTAAACTCGGTCCATCTTCACGACCGCTTCCGTATGAGCGGAAATAATGCTCAACTATGAATACTTTTTCCTCCGTCGAGAGACCCATTTCCAACAACAACTGCACAACACACCTTCCTTTTCACTACTGCGAACACGTGCAGCTGGAGCTATAACCCGTCGACAAATGCAACCATGTGTTCGAGATGCGCGAGTTTCAGTTCTGTATATTTTGGCGCATACTGAATTTCAGCACGAAGAATAATCATTACAAAAAATTAATACAAGCAAATTGAAGCAACAGTATACACTAATGTTTAAATTCTATTGCTTATAAAAGAATTTACTAAATTTTAAAAATTTATCAAAACTAAATAAAGTGAAAAATAAAATCTAAACAAAGCATTTTAAATTAAATAGAAAATATATTTATATTCAAATACTCAGAGGAATTAACACAACTGAAAAATCACTTTCAAATTACTGCTACATTGTCCAGACATCTTATTTCCACTGAAAATTTGTTGCGTGATTCAAACCTTTTTTTTCTGGAAGTTATTTTACATTAATGTTTCATGTTACATCAGGAATTAGATGTAACAAGATGTCTTAACAAGGGTCTGGAATTTTCTTTCTCAGAAAGGCGTTTCAGAAAAGTCGTTTCTTTTAGCAGAGTAATTTTTTGTGGATGCTTTTTATAAATGTTTTAGAATTAATTCCACAGAATTCCATAGCACATTTAAAATATATTCACCGTCTGCTAATAGTTGGTATATTGAAATAAATTTCAGAAATTGACTTACCTTTGATAATATTGATGTATGCATGTTTATTATTATCCAAAGAAAATAATCTGAATTTGTTGTTATTCAATACCAGTTGACTAACAGATGGTAGAAGAACAAGAATCCTATAACTTTGATAAAAAGTAAAATGAATAGGAAACAGATAATAGAATTAATTGAGTTAATATGTTTTGATTGTTTTTTTTTTAAATTTAACTAAACATGATATAAACGAAAAGAAGTTTCGTTGGGTAGCCCCATCTCAGGGACTCTGTAATATATTTTTTAATGATTTTGAAGTTAAAAATATCCTGACATGGAATAAAAATAAATTTGATTACATGAGATATGCAGATGATATCTTAAACATACGAAAAGGTTCAACTAGATAATTCAAAATTTTTTTCGATTTTATAAACAAAATTGATGATAGCATTAAATTTAAAATGGAAGAAGAAAATAATAATCCTATTAGTTTTCTAGATTTAAAATTAAATAATAAAGGTAATATCATTGATTACGAACATTATAAGAACTTTATCAAAGTAATATTACGTTAAACTAAGATTCTTTACACAATTTTTCCGTAATAAAAGCATTAATATGTAATAATTTACAATGAATTACGAACAATATTCTGAATGGACAAATAAGATTGAAGATAACATAGACAAACTATGTAAATCTTTTTTTCTAAAAAAAAAAAGATCAAATGAAGCTAAAGAGGTTAAAAAGATAATTAGTGTACCTTTTAATGCTAACATTTCTAAAAAGATAAATAGCATTTGTAGATGTAATGATATATCAATTATAAGACAACCAAAAAAAAATTTAGGATCTTTAATACAGGATAACAAAAATAATGATATGATGCAAACAATGGCTGTAATATATAAATTAAAATGTCGAACTTGTAGTGGTGTATATTTTAAGAACACCGGTAGAACATTGATGGAACGTGTGAAAGAGCACATTAGTGCATTCCGAAATAGGCACCCAGAAATCTCCGACTGGGCTCATCATTGTATAACTTTAGGACATGAACCCGACCCAATGGTTGTGTACTATACAAAAATATATTTAACAAAGGTACAATGTTTATACAAGAAGTGTATATCGTTAACAGCTTCAAATGATTCAATAGGCAAAAGGGCATAGATGTCAGGCCAATGATATTAGAAAAATTTAAAGAAAGCTGTAAATATAATGAAATGTTCCAATAATTATCAGAATTTTAATTGTAAAACTTGATTCTTTACAGCAACTGCCTTTCTATTGTATAAACAAAAGGTATATTAATTCATTTCCACATCTGGCTCAATATTGTATTAAAAAAATGTATGTAACCTAATTCTTTACAACTGCCTCTATGTTTGTAAGGACTTTTCGATGTATTTTAGAAGCCTGAAGAAACAGGACAAAGCCATTGCCTACGAAATATAGCGAAATGAAGCATTTTTAGATTATATAAAAATCTGTTTTTCTTGTGCAGTAAAAGTTTTCTTATCTTTAGAAAAATTCAATGGTAGCTTCCTTATCACTTAAGCATTCCTTTAAATTTCTAATACATTATCCATTGCATAGCAACTTAAATTATCAGAAATTTCTGGCTCTACGCAGAATTTTTGAACTTCTTTCAGCAATGATAAAAGTTCTTTTGTGATATTAATAATTTTTTGTAACACTAGACTTATATATGGTTTTCAAATCAGCATTTTCAATGTATGCTGTTACTTCAAGGTTAATTAAAATATTACCAGAAGCAGAAATCAGTGGTGCAGGCTTCAAAGTTATTACTGCATGAAGTATTTGATCAGCTTTCACGATCACCGATCATCCAGTTTTCAAATTATTTTCTTTCAATTTCCTCTTGAAAGTTCTTGAGGATTTGAAGATCTTGAATCACGTTGCGATTTTTTTTTTGACATTTTGCAATAGCTTTTTCAATAGCAAGATTGACTACCCTCAAGTCTTTGACTAGCCTTTATTAATCTTGGATGTTTGAGCGTTACTGTTTCCATGTCTTATCATTATTTAATAGTATTGGAATGGAGTTCAGATACCTCTTAAAAAATAAGTAAGATTATTAACCAAACGGAACATGGATAGTTTTTATTTATTCGCTTAACGACAATATTGCAATTTACTAAACTTCCTGGAAAATAATAATATTTGTTGAATAATAGTCTTACTATTATTGTTTATTGTTTTTACCTTGTCTACTGTTCATTATTCTACTATGAAAATAATACATTTGACATTTTCATTTGAAAATGAAATTTTTTTTTGAAGTAATAAGTTCAAGGGATAATAATCATAGTGTATCTTCCTCCTTCCCATTTTAATTGGTAAAAATAAGAAACTTAGATAGAATTGATTTATTTGCTGAAACGCATAGTCATATTGTAGATGCATTGCTGGGCGTAGTATTTCAGCAATGGGTAATTCACAACAGAAGAAAGTGTTTATTGTTGAGTAATATTTTCATTCATACGGACATGGACGTGAAAATGTCTGTATCATATTGCAAACGGTGTATTAGGCCCAATGTATTTTATCACACCATTATTGACACCTCATTATCTCACCAATTTTGAGGGATCTGCTACGATTTTGTCTGCAAGGAACATGACACGCCCCAATGAATGGTTCCAACAGAATAGAGCCACTTCCCACTGAGCGAGGAATTCACTCGCTTTGCTCATGAACACTTCTGGGGAAAGCATAATTTCTCGAGGAACAAATTTTCCTTGATCACTGCATTCACCTGACCTTACACTACCGGATGCCTACGTGTGGGGTTTACTGAAGGAGTTTTTAAGGATAACCCAACATCAGCAATTCTGGAATTACGGGAAAAGAAAGTGGAGTTCTTTCACCAACTGCTGAAAACTATTTAGAAACAAGTTTGCCTGCGTGAATGTTAGGAATATTGTTTAAAATACAATGGAAGTCGTATTGAAAATATTTTTCATTCAGAAAATCATCAGTGAACATGGCACTTCATTATATCAAGGTCTGTTATAAAAAAAAATACTGAATAATATTTTACTACAGTAAGTACTAAAACAAACAGTACTAAAAGAGAATATTGCGCTTTAATATGTTTATTAAAGCTCAATATTCTCTTTTAGTACTGTTTATTTTAGTACTTACTACAGTAAAACTATTCAGTATTTTTTTTTATATTGTGTGAAAGCTTTTTCTCAAAAAACTCAAAAACTCAAACGAAAACCATAAATTTAAAATAAAGTTTGTAAAATAGTAAATTCATTTTTCAATAAAATACATAAGCGTCTTTTCCTTTACAATTTTTCAAAATTAGAAAACACATATAAACCCTCCAACTATAAAAGTTCAAAACAATTGTCGGGGTTTTAAAAAAGCATCACACTAGTGCAAATGAGAAACGACAAAGAAACCTTGTTTATTGTGTGAGAAAATTCAACAAGGCACTCAGTAGTTCCGCGGTTGCCCGGCAGGAGTCATTAATTGCAAATGGCGGCCAACCATAGGGAGAAGGTGTTTTGCACCATCGATTATCATCACAGTCCTTCCGTACCATTGTCCAACGGCATTATCGAAATAAATTTAGAAGCACCCTTCCTCTGCACAATTCCATTCGCAAGTGGTATGCAGAATTTGTGGAGACGGAGAGCCTGTGTAAGAGAAAAAACAGTGGGCATCCCTCTATGTCTGAAGAGAAAGTGGACAAGATCAGAGCAGGCTTCCCACGTAGTCCCATCAAGTCAACTGTGAGAGGTAGCAGAGTACTGAACATCCTGCGTGGTTACGGAAGCGTCTACGAATGAAGCCATATCGTTTAATGCTGCTGCAAGCGTTAACATCTGATGACAAACACCGGGCAGGGGGCAACTTTTCTGCAAAGAACTTCAACAATTATTGTAAGCAGAAGGTTTTGGTGACAGACTTGTATTTGGTGATGAAGCAACGTTTCATTTGTGTTGAAAAGTCAATCGATACAATGTTACCATTTGTGGGACGGAATCCCATCAGTTTGTGATTTTTTCCTCTGGAGCTATGTAAAGGATCCCATCTTTTTCCTCCGTTTTCCTGCAACCAACCTCGACTTAAGGGGGGACCACACTGAAATAATTAGCAAAAATTAAAAAAAAAAAGATTTTTTTTTTTTGCTTTTATTTGAAGCTTAATAGTGTCTATTTTCAAAATTCATAAAATTTTTTTAAAAAATCACGACTTAAATGGCAGATACGACGCCATTTTTAAAGATCCGCAGGTCAGCCGCATGTATTGTTCTCATAAACAATACAGCAAGAAAAGCTCAAAAGATGGACAATACACGTGTAAGAATGAGTGTACACAAGCAAAATGTTCTACAGCAACATAAAAGACAAGCTATGAAAATGGTCACCATCAGAGAAGAAGAAAGAAACAAAGCTACCGAAGGAGAGACTTGTGGAAGTGGGAAATTGACTTCAGGAAGTAAACGCTGTTTTTCTCCATTCCAAAATTATTGGTTTATACATATCTTGGGAAGTACATATCTCTAGAACCAAAAATGATACATTCACAATTTTTTTTTGTTTAAACACACATAATTTCAGGAAAATTCTTGGGTATGGAAATGCAGATTCATCAAAAATATAATTGTCAAACAATTGTTGTAACCTAAAAAAAGCCAATTTTCTTTGCACGCAATATTTTTGTACATTGAAAAATAAGAAATTGATACTTCCTATGCCCCTATCACCTTCCCAATACACAGGAATGTGCCCTGTAGTCTCCTCTTGCACACTAAAAAAAAATCAGACTTGTAGAAGGTTTAGGTAAACATTTATGCTGTTCCCAATCAACTCTCAATTTTCACAAAAAAAATTGCCTGGGGGGCTTATTTTTTTTATTTTTTTTTTTTTAAATGTTTTTTTACTATTTCAAAGTAATAATTAAAAGTCAAATCATTTAATCATGGTTAGCATAAAGGGTAGTGTTTTTATTTTTTTCAGTGTGGTCCCCCCTTAAAGGAGCGTATCGAGTGTCATTGGAAACATCACCGCTGATACACTGTAGTCTGTGTGGTCGGAACTGGACTATCATGTCGATATCTGAAGAGTAATACAAGGCGCCCATATTCACCATTTATAATGCATGTCTGTGACTTGTTTTCTTAGACAATAAACAAAATGTCATCTTCGTATCTCATTTGTACAACCTGTGGTGATTTTTTTCAAAACCCCGACAATCATTTTAAACAATCCTGTATAAACAAGTTTTTAAACAAAAAACTATTTAAAAAAACTCATGAAACAGTTGTATTATCTAATTTCAAAATGAAATGCCAAAGATATTATTAATAGGCTTTTCAGTCTTACAATTTTATTTTCTATTTAGGTTAGTAATAAACAAATAATTTATTAAAGTATATTTATTTTCTCTATTTTATAAATAAAAAGAGGAACGCAACATTTTGAAAACGTGAATACACAAAAGCTAAACAAAATTTCTTTATTTATTGTTATTCTTATTAGATTATATGGCCAAACGAATCCCGATACCAACTGCTGTACAATCAGAAAGTCATGTGGCACATCTTTAGTATCAATCACAGCCTACACTCGCCTTGGAAAACTTTCCACCACAATTTGAAATATGTGAGAACGAATTTTTTTACAGTCGTCCATGAGAGCTGCAGTGAGTGCAAACGTGAAGTTGGGCATCTTGCTTAATCTGCGTTCCAATTCTTTCCAGAGGTGTTCTATGGGATGCAGATCGGGACTCCATGAAGGCCAGTCCAGTAGTTCAACACCCATCTGTTCAAACAACTGCAGCACAGCCTTTCTCTGCGAACAGAACAGTTATCATGTTTATACCGAAACGGTCTTCTCCGAACTGTTGCCAGAGAGTGGATAAGGCATAGTTGTCAAGGGATGTCAATATACATCTCTGCGTTCATGTTTCCGATCAAAGAAACTAAGGGACCCTGGCCGAATCATGAGCAGTAGCCCAAAACCATGATGCCGCCACCACCAAACTTGACAGTTGGCACAATACACTCGGGTAGGAAGCATTCTTCTGGCCAAACCCAGACGCATCCATCGGACTGCCGGATCGTGTAGCGGGGTTCATACTCAAAAATACTTGTTGCTACTGCTCCA
Organism: Thereuonema tuberculata; assembly: GCA_023159025.1. Lineage (NCBI taxonomy): Eukaryota > Metazoa > Arthropoda > Chilopoda > Scutigeromorpha > Scutigeridae > Thereuonema > Thereuonema tuberculata. Next base: position 9,587,277 of record JAFIDM010000006.1, on the reverse strand, counting down.
ATGGCGCTGCGCTTTACACCACTGCAATCGCTATTTAGGATTCACCTTTTTTATGTTGGGCTTTTGAGCGACCGCACGTCTGTGGGAACATGTGTTTCAGCTCTCGATGAACAGTCCTGGTGCTAGCGACGACGCCAGAAGCTATTTGGAACCCACAAAGTGATCGTTGTCACCGGAAATATGAGATTCTTGTATGCTATATTCTTCAGGTTTGACGACTGCGATCGATTAGTTTTTTTGGTAGGAAATATCTTGCACTACGATTTCCTGTAGTTGTCATTCCCAGATGTTTCTGCTTTATAATGACATCATTTACAGTTGATCGCCGCACCTGTATCAAGGCCGATATTGCACGAACTGATTTGTTGCACCAATGACATCCAATGATCATGCCACATTCGAAATCGCTCTGTTGACTTACTCATTGTTTATGATCGCCCGATGCTGCTGTGTCTACTTTTATCTCGTTCTATCAATATAACGTCAGAGCTCGTGATAACGGCAACATCCACTTCTCCGGAGGGGTATCCGGATACTTTTTGGCCATAAAGTGTATTGTATTGAAAAGCAAATGTGCTTTGGTGCTTATCATTTCATTTGAAAAATTTAATATATTAAGTAAAAATCTAAAAATGATAATATTTGACTTTTGTTACCATTTAAATTTATATGATTTCCTTGTTATTGAAAAAAGCTAAAAATCTTTATAAAAATATACATATTATTATAGATATACATATTAAAGGGAAAAGAAATAAAAATAGATTTAAAAGAAAAATTATGTATCGAATTTAAAGGAACTAAATTAACTGTGATTTAATAATTTACTAATCCTAATATAAAAAAATATTAAAAAATTAACAAATATTGACTAATTAAGAAAAATGTTGTTCATTATAGGCCTATTTACCTTCGTAGCCTCAGTGTATTAAATTATTTTCTTTATATGTGTGGTGTAAACTGATAACCAACAAAATTTTTCAAGAGGAATAATAAAATACGTGAATTTAAAATCCCCTAGCAGAGCTGAGCACTAATCCCACTAGCCTGCGAAAAAAAAAAAATTTCTCCGGCAAAAGGTTGAAGAGCTGATTTACCCTAATTTAGGTGAGCTGAGTTCAAATATGTAAACCATTTTTGCCTATCACGTACAGTTTTTTTTGCTATTTGAAATCGAAATTTTACACATTGCTGTAATTTCGATAGAAAACACCATAATAGAGAATATATGTAATTTTAATGGGACATGATCAAATTGCAACGAATATACAAAAAAGTAACATGTTCATTGCTAGAATGTATGAATCTCACTTCAAGAACACTATTGTTTGCTGCACTTTGATGTGAATGAACGCTGTGTTGATTTGCGTTTGTGTTCCTCAGTAGTGACAGAGGTACCGAAAGCACGGACTACTTCTATCAAAACTCTTCACGTACTGCTTCATAATTCCCAATTTAATATGTAAAGGGGACAATAACAAACTTTGAGGATCAATTGATGGACGATTTACAATGTTTTTTTCTCCAGACACGAACTGTTTCCTCTTGGGCCACTCAGACACTAACCATTGATGATCCCTGTCCCGAGAGTCCCACTCACACAGAAAACACGGAACTTTATATATCCTCCTTGCTGCCCTAATATGATACCGCACACTTTTAAATCACAGCACAGTAACTATCTGTGTTAATTGTAGTTCAGTTTCTGCAACACCATAGATAGATTGTGATAGTTTTCACGAAGAGATGTTGAATGGGCGACTGGCACTGAAGCAAGTTTATTTCCATTGTGCAGAAGAACACCTTTGAGACTTCTTTTACTGGCATCGTCAGTAAACGCCAGTTTACTTCTTTTACGCCAGTCCTTTGCTTGGTAAATAGTTCCAAGACGACGAATTAAGCCAGGATATCACAGCAAAACACAAGTTCGTCTTCGTGAACAAAAAACTGCCGGAATTCTTCCTCCCGATTTCTGAAACAATATGAATTTGTCCCAGGAAGTAAAAGATTTCTCTCTTTAAAGCTTGATCCTAAAAGTTCTCTCTTTTCTTTTGTGATGCCTAGGTCACGCACCAAATCATTTGGTCACACTGATTATAAAGATGTGGAGTTTTATCCTCAACATTCGGTAGAAAGGTATCATCATCACCATCCTCCGCACTTGAAGATGACGAAGACGCACTCTCTGGTAACTGTTTTGGTGGTTTTGGGACAGGAATATCGGGTCCATGTGGTACGGGGGTTATGGCAGATGGAAGGCAGGGATACACAATGAGCTTTTTGTTTTTCATATTGAATCCGGACACTTTACATATACAAAAATAACAGTCGTCTAAGTGATTTGTTTGTTCCCGCCAAACCATTGGGATTCCGAATGGCATTGATGGCAACAAGCCTTTGTACCATTGCCGCAGGTTTTCTACACACGTTTTACACACAATATAGGGTGCGAAATTCTTGTCCTGATCATCTAACTTCATGTCAAAATATCCCAAGTACAGGCTTTTTATAAATGGTATTATATTTCGCTTCTGGCCTTTACTTGTATATTGGTCATATATATAACAGAAAGAGTTGGAATTGTTCACACATTTTCGCCTCCCAACATCTCTGCCACTTGCCATTTTAACACAAACTACCTCACTTATTCATTCAATCGACTTCAAGTGCATGTTGAAACATATAGACAAAGGCATGCCACACGTTCTCAGACTCTCCTCTCAGACTACGGAGGAACGCGATCTTTGCGTTTTTACCTTGTTTGACACTGCGCATGCGCGAACTACAACTGTTTTATTTGTTGTTTCGGTAATCCTGTATGATTACCTTCTTCCCTCCAAAACACAGCTCATATAATATTTTCTCTCAGACATGTCCATACCTGCATTCCATACAATCAAGCCAAACCTCATTAACAATAACGAAGCTCAATTAGCATACACATGAGACGGATTTATGACAAATCTGTACGTGATACGAAACAACTGGTATTTTTTTTTACATAAGGACACTAAATGTAACGTATATCACATACAATTACTTTTGCCGGAAAATCTTCGCAGGCCAGTGATCTATCAGTAAGGTCTTAAAGGATATTCTCGCAAGAGATAATAATCATCTATTTAAGAAATGAAACTGAAACTCGATTCTTAAACAAGAATGTATTTCAACTTTCAATGTACAAGAACGTTATAGTTCAAGAGACGGATCTTGACGATCTCGTTTTTTCGTGATTTCACATAATTTACGCGAGAATAGCCTCTATCCAAGTATTCTCACAAAATGTCGAGAAACAGTACTATACGAAGCAGCGCACGGAAAATAATATTGCAAGTTGAAGAGTATTTTCGGAGGGAATTAATTAATGGAGGATCTCTGATTCCTTTAGAAAGAGTTCAAGACAGAGTAGCTGAAGCTACTCGTACATATTTCGTACATCTCCCAATTCACGCAGTTATTTACTGAAAACAACAGCTGAAAGAAAAAAAACAACAAACCAGAATTTACATTTAAAAGCCCTTTTCAGGGCCTCAAAATTAGATGGAAGAGCTGTCAAACATCCTGATCGCCCACAAAAAAAATTGGCAAAATATTAGAAAAACGTTAATTTTAAAAATATCCTACGTAAACAAAATAAAAAAAAATAACAGGATTATGTAAATACATTTATATAAGACAATCGATTTTAAATTTAAAATGCTTTAGATTAAGAATTAATAATCAAAAAGGCACACGATTTTTCATTTATTTTATTTGCTAATCACAAAAATCAAAAACAAATAAAAAATGTAAGAATGTCATCTGCACCCGTGCAGTATGTCGTTTGTTGACTCAAAGTTGATGGTCGATTGCTACCACGAAATTGTTGTGATCGCGATGAAATAACTTTTGAGACAACTTGTGATTACTTGAAGTTTTCCATTGTGTGTGCTTCATGGATACGTGGTTCTCCAAATATGTTGTATACCGCCTCCAGTATACAATACAAGTAAATATTCAAGAATTAATTACTTGTGGTTTGGAGTCCAATTATTTTACCATACATTCATTTATTTAGACTATTTGAATAATTTGATATAAAAGTGAATTTAATATTTATTTGTGATAGGAGGTGGTTTTGTTATCTCATTAGTGGGTTATGCTTAATTTTGGTATTCTTAAGTAATTATCAAGTATAAATTTTAATTTGCTATTCTGTAGCATAGCTCTGGTTTGGGCATTGATCAGGTGTTTAATTTGGTGAGAACTCAAATGGGCCCGGCACCCGCCATTGTTTCACGTTATTGATTACCTTTGGGGATTCAAATCAGGTAATATATTGTGTTGTATCTGGGTATTATTATCCGGTTACAAAGTCTCGTAGTTTCAGAGCGTGGTTGCGAGGTAATTTCCACTGCGCCTCGTTGTTTAATTGATTGAACAAAGAAGCCAAAATGGCGGAAGGAAAGAGAAGCCAAGATGGCGGAGGAGAGGTGCGGAAGGATAGTGTGTAAACAGATAGTTGTTAAGATTTAAAATATATATACATTATCATATGTAATATCATTTTGAGGGATGTAATTTAAAATTTGTGTTTTGACCTTGATATGAGGTGCTTACGAGAACTGCAGTTAGAGAGTAATTGATTCCCGAGTACTGACCAGCGTGAAACGCTGATGACGTCATGCATCACCAAGGCAGTAGCCCTGGCAGACTCTTTTGTAAGGGAACGCTTAAGGAAAATATTTCCAATAGATAATTGGGAGAAGCTATATGCCGACACGTCGAGAAAATTAACAAACAGGCAGCTGATCCGGGATATCTCTGATGACTCCTTGTGTTATTAAACTCGAAGCTAATTTATCTTGATGTAGATGAAACTCATTATCCTGCCAGATTTTGTTCATGGTGAAGTGATGAAAATTAATTCATTTAAATATATAATAAATATGATTTGTTTATACTGCGTTTATAATGGTTGTATTTTGCGTGTGTAGTAATGCAAGGAAGTCGCTCCTGTTCGGGGGAGATCGACGACCTAATCATTTATGATTGGTGTAAGGATGAAGGGTACAGGTCACCGGTGGTCAACGGTGGCAGGTGCCAGGATTAAATGGAATGGCCGAAAGGAATCAAGAGAGTTAAAGATGTATTTCAATGTGTGTTTTCTTTACAGGAAATTTTCCTTGAGGAAAATTTTTTCTTTGCAGGAGGGAGTTTGTCACGTTGCATTTTGGCAATAGGTGACAGATAAGATGGCGGAAGCAGGATTTTAGTTAATCAAAATGTAACCTTTCGATTTACTGTTTCCATCGAGTGTTTTTCATTTTATATGCTTATTACTTGCTTTGTAAATAAATTTTAAATAATGTTTATTAATAATAAGGGAAATGTTTGAATTTTGTATTTCTAGTTTGTTTAGAATTGATGTTTTCTTTATATGATTTAATGCTAATCTTAAAATTAATATTTCGAACGGGAAGAGACCCGTGTGAAAAGCGGTATTCTGGGTTAACAAAGTTGTATATTTTCAATATTGAATTTATATTCACGTGAGAATCGGGGATCAGATGGGAATACACGGCGGAGGGGAGAGTGAGGTCATGTGATCAAATTGTAGCATCCTGATTGGTTGGATGAAACCGAAACTTTGTGTTTTTTCGTGCCAAAACAATGAGTGAGAACACTCAGTGCATTGTAGAGAGGCAGTTGGTATCGGAATCGCCGAACCAACAGCAGCAGAGGATGTAGTCTCCATCTTTAATCCTGACCAAAGTTCATTTTCACTTTTAATTTGAAACTTTATTTTTTTGGATAAAGAGACAATATTGGTGATAGAACAGTGTGTGAAAGGGGTCCTTGGTAAACGGTCGGTGCCAGAATCTCGGGTGTCGAGATCTTACCTTCAATGCTTTTCTCTTTTATCACATTAGAGATGCTATTCCGTTTAAACAAAAGATCATTGTATATAAATCCCTTGTAGACTCAATCTTGGATTATGGGTTGGAATGTTGGATAAACATGAACAAACAACAAATAGAAAATATCAATAAGAAAACATTAAAAATATTTAATAATGTTTATAAAAATTATAAATACAAATCAAAAAATGAACAATTAAGGATAAGAAAAAAATATAAAATATTAAAAATAAACGAAAAATTTATATATAAAACAATAATTAAAAACTATTTTGATGTGGAAAGAGAAATAAATTACCAACAAGGAGTATTAAAGACTAGATGTAATTGGAATAAAATATTTAAAATAGAAAGAATTAAAAATAATTATGGATATAGATTAGATAATTATGTAAAATATAAAATATTTAAGCAAATAGATCCTAATAAAAAAAATAATGTAACTTTTAAGCAAATAAAACAAAATATAATTTCAGATGTGATAGATGGAAAAATTAAGTATTAATTAATAACTTTAAAAAAAAATAAAAAAATATATATATATAAAAATGCTCAATTCCTATAACACAGGTATACCGCTTATAAGTATACCTAATAGGATTGATAAACATTAAAAAAAAAAAAAAAAAAAAAAAAAAAAAAAAAAAATGACCGTACGCGTGTGTGTTCCGGCATTGACATGGCGGAAAGGATTCCCGATACCCTTGCTAATAAATGCTACGAAGGAAATTTGTGCATAGGAATCAAGGTACGACAACACGCCCGAAGGAAACAGTCGCGAAAGATGGCGTTCCCTCTTCGGGACATGTGCTACGAAAGGACGGGCACATTGACAGATTACGACCGCCTAACAAGTAAGACGTACATTGTAAGTAGACTATATTTTCCCGAACAGAAACCCGAAGTCAGAAATAGCTGAAAAGAATGCGTTTAATCAGAAAGTTAACTACCAAATCCGCCCGGGGTAAATCCGTAATTTACATACGTTTTGGAGGGAGTGAGCTTTAACCCATAAGGTTGGTGTCAAAAGATGAAATAGCGGTTTTACTCAGAGAAAATGTGAGTCATTCATAAGGTACGGAGCAGTAACAGAAAATTTAGGTAGAGTCAGAGAAAGTAAAGTTAACTATTACTTATTTTGGGCTCGTGGGGAGGAACTAGGCTACGGCACCAAGCTTAGTGCTAAACTGTGTGAAAACTATTGTGTTTGGAAAAGAACATTGTTTTCTCGACGCAAAACAAAATTAAAATTCATACAAGGTGAAGCTGTTGGAAAACCGGGGTGGAATTACCTGCTCAAAATTTTGTGTGTAACTTCAGTTTATTTTGTTATGCTCATTATGAACGAGTTTTATACATAGAATCTGTTGCTCTATTTTCATGTTACACAGGTGAAAGGCCCATAAAAAAAGGGAAGAAAATAAAATTCTAAATTAGTGTGTGTGTGTTCAAGTCAAATAGAAGAAAAACTATTATTATAAAAAAAAAACTAACTGAAATATAGCTTGTATTTAATATTAAACCCAGTTCGAAATATATAAGTATATTTAGAACGTTTTGCGAACTTTTAGCATTTCGTTTTGGGTGATAAAGCCAATTTATACATGCATTTTTGGTATTTGTATTTTTTGACCATATATATCTAAATTTGTTCTTGTATTTTGGGTGCAATACAATTTCATGTTTTTCTTAGAATCACTGGGGTTGGAACTCATCCGACTGGGATGTGCACCCGGGGGGGGAGGGATAATCCAAAAGGTATCGGGATAATTTAAGTGTTTTGGGATACTTTACGACCATTGTAAAATCTTGTTTGTTTTGAATAATATATATATTTATATAATAAAAAGAAAAGAGTAATCTAAACATAAAGAAAGTGATAAGAAGAAATAAATATTCAAGAATTAATTACTTGTGGTTTGGAGTCCAATTATTTTACTATACATTCATTTATTTAAACTATTTGAATAATTTGTTATAAAAGTGAATTTAATATTTATTTGTGATAGGAGGTGGTTTAGTTATCTAATTAGGGGGTTATGCTTAATGTTGGTATTCTTAAGTAATTATCAAGTATAAATTTTAATTTGCTGTTCAGTAGCATAGTTCTGGTTTGGCATTGATCAGGTGTTTATTTTGGCGGGAACTCAAATGGACCGGGCACCCGCCATTGTTTTCACGTTATTGATCACCCTTGGGGATTCAAATCAGATAATATATTGTGTTGTATCTGGGTATTATTAACAGGTTACAGTGGTTCTTTGTCTTCCTTGATCAGCATTCTAAATTTCTCCTCGATAGAATCTGAAATTATCCCAACTGCTTTTTGGGCCTTGTTCAGTAGCTTATACTTTTTAGGCTTGTCATCCATTTCTTGGATACTTGAAAGTATGGTATTTGCTACGTCCCGCAATCCGTCCTTTTGGAGTGATATCCTTATCTGCAACTTCCACTTATTGTAATTTTCACCACTGAATCTTAGTACGTTACTCGCCATAGTGATATATTTCTACTGTCTTAACTCTGTTTACTTTGTGAGATGATATCCAATCAGAACTAATCATTCCTATATTTTTTTATTTAAAGTTTTTAAATTTTATTTCTGCTTCAGGAATCATTTGCGTTTCAGCGCAGTGGAAAAAGTGTGAATGTTGGGCCCATACTACTTGGGTTAAAGGGTTTTAATACCTAAATCCTATGCAACTTAACATTTATTTAAAAGCAGAGTCATTAAAAAAATACATCAAATTACTTAGTTCATTAAATATAATTTAATGTATGAATAGTTAACATATACTATTTTTCATTTTACAACTTAATGACTTCACATACAATGTTTTCCAGTCTATGGGCACTCATCAAAGATTTGAACCTTTCTTTAAGAGTTTATCTAAAATCCATAAACTAATGGTAGAAATGGTTTTCATATAGAATAACAATAGTTCTCCTTTAGTATGTTGTATGAATTATCAATGCATGTATTGTAGGTTTGAATTTAAATACTTACCTGAATTATTTCCAGAGAATTATCAAACAGAATGTAATTCAAAAATTAGTCAATGTTTTTTTCCGTGAATAATCTAAGTTGAAAGATTAAAACCAAAGAACAACGGAACAATAAAAGACGTGATACACTCGATGCGATGCAGTATCGATTGTTAAACAATGAACTCGTGTGACGATAGAGTTTGGTTGTTGGATGGGAATGTGAATTGAGAAGAATGAAAAAATGGCGGTTGATGATAACGAATGTATACAAAAGTTATCTAGTTATAAGATGCAATGGAATATGAAAGCTGAATATTCCTTGATCCTGAAAGTAAGTGGCAGTGAAACAAAATAGATACATGCTGAAAGCAGATTGGAAGTTCGTTCGAATTAAGAAGTATTTAAGAAGTTACTTGGTTCGAATACTTATCCTCAACGCAATTTGAAAGTCAGCGAATAGCAAGACAACGTCAAGTATTCCTAGAAGGCTATTTAATACCGGACGTGTTGACGAAAGATACTAGAGCTTCACGAAATTGTAACCTTTAATTTGTTCACACGGAGGGGCCGTTACATAAGAATACCGTTATTTACTCAAGAAGGTCACATCACAAGACATAAAGTAAAGATACAAAGTAAAGATTACAAAGTAAAGATTTAGGGCGATAATACAAGTACACATAAAGTTGACAGAAAGAGACTTTTAAACGTCAATTTAAGAAGAGTATTGTACATCCCTTTAACGTGAGATACTTCGTATCAAAAGACGAAAATTCATACAAGTGATTAGAGTAAACATATTTATGTAACTTGAACTATTGAAAGAATATATACATAGATTTGTTTTTAAATGCATTGGCTTTGTTTTTATTTACAACAGGTTAGCTACACATAGGTATTATCTCGCTTCGTGATATTATTCGCATATTCTCTGCCGGAGTAAAGGTTTTTAAAAAATAACAGCTCCATTAGGAAGCATTAAGTAATCGATTCTACAAGAGGGTTATGGGCCCAGCACGCTTCCACTGCGCGTAGTTCAAGATAGTTATGGGACCAGGAACGATTCCAATGCGCATCGTACCAAGATGGTTTTGGTCTGAGCAACGATTCCACTGAGCGCTGTAGGAAAGGTCATATCGTATAATACTGTGTAACTAAACGTTGTCGTAAAAATGGCAGGAGTAATCCTCAAGTTTGATGGAGGAAACTACGCAAAGTGGCGAATGTACATTAAGTCTCACTTGCAACGTGATGGACTATGGTTTGTTGCAAACACCCCCTTGGGTGAGATCAAAAGTATGGAAGATGCTCCTATAAAATACAAGCTTCTGAATAAGGCACAAAAAACGATAGGAAGGATTAGTGAATCCTTAGAAGATAATTATCGTATGTTAATTCAGGATATTGATGATCCGCACCAATTGTTGACGGTTATTGAGAAAAAGTATAACGTAGTAGACTATCTCAAAGTAACTGATCTGAAGCGTGATCTATATACTATGTCTAAGCTGCAATCTGACGTAAACTTGCCGGAACATCTTTTAAAAGTTAAGCTTCTCGCGAAAGAGATAACTTCTAAATGTGGCAGTGTACCTGATCACGAAGTTAGCTGGTTGCTGTTGTCAGGTCTCCCTAAAGAGTACGACTTATGTGCTCAGAACATTATGTCCAAACATGAGAGTGATAACTCTAATTCTGAAAGAGTTATCGAGAGCATTTTGAAGGAGTACAATAGAAAACACAGCAACATAAAACAAGAAACTGGTCGGGATGAAAGCTTCAAGGCAGAGCTTAAAGCACTTCCGAAAGCAACAGGAAAAGCCAAGAAAGACTTAAGACTGTTTCAACTGTGGCAAGAAAGGGCATATTGCCAGAGATTGCAAGAAGAAAAAGAAATCTGAAGATCATAGTGACAAAATGAGCCAGGAAAAACATAAGGTGGAAAAACATTTTTCCGGAGTAGTGGTTATGCATGGGGAACCCAAAGATACTCATAAGAAATCAACATGGCTGATAGACAGTGCTTGTAGCAGTCACATTTGTAATGACATGTGTTGGTTTGAGTCTTACGAGGAACTCAAAAGTCCTATATTGATTTATGGTGTTTCAGATGAGCCAGTAGAGGCAATAGGTAAAGGGGTTGTTCGCCTTAAAGTTAATATACTGAAAGGACGACCACAAGTAAAGGAATTGACTAATAACTTTTACGTACCAAAGATACCAGTCAATTTGATATCTGCAGGAACGCTCGATGCGAAAGGATGTGATCAACAAATCAGGAATGATAAGCATACAGTGAAAGACCCTTATGGGAATATCTTCCTGATAGGCGAAAGGAAAAACAACTTGTATCAAGTGAATTGTTTTCCCGCTGAAGTCAGATCAAAGTGCTACTTCAACGAAACGAAACACGACAAGTATCTCTTATGGCACGCCAGACTGGGGCACATATCCCCGAAAAAGATGAAGATCATTCAGACCAAAGGTTGTCTAAAGGGACTAGAAAACGTCACCATACCCAAAGAAGAAAAGGACACTTTTTGTGACAGTTGCAAAAAGGGTAAAATGACCAACATCAGTCATAAGAAAATCAGGAGTTTAAGATCAACTCATCCGCTTGAATACATATACACGGATCTATGCGGCCCTATGGAAACATCGAATGGGAAGAAAGCGTACGTTCTGACTTTCATCGATGATTATACTCGGCGTAGCTTTGTGGACATCATTGAAAGCAAAGACGTGGTATTTGAGAAAATAAAGTCGTTTACAGCTTATGCAGAAAGATCCAGTGGGCAGAAGATCAAGCATATACTCTCTGATCAAGGGTCTGAATACATCAACAAAGAAGTAACGAATTTTGTTAAAGAGAAGGGGATCAAATTTCAACATTCGTCTGCATACCAACCGCAGCAGAACGGCATAGCGGAGAGATATAATAGATCGTTATTGGAGACAGCAAGAACCATTCTCATTGATGCAGATTTACCTATTAAATTCTGGACGCATGCAATCAGATGTGCAAATTACATTCTGAATAGAACTCCACACCAGAGTATAGATTTTGAAATACCGATATCACGATGGTACAGAAGCAAGGAACCCCCATGTATAAAACACATGAAGAAATTTGGGAGTCTAGTCTACTTGAAGAAGCCGAAGATTAAAGTGAGGAACAAGTTTGACTCAAGAGTACAACAAGGGATATTCTTGGGCTATTCAACCTCAACGAGAGGATACGTTGTATATAACGTTGATGAAGATAAAATTGTGGAAACGCGGAATGTTCAGGTGAATGAAAATCGAAGAGGCAGCAATGTTCTAAAAGGAATGAAGGACAGAAGAGAAGATGCCTACGATTTGAATCAGTTAACCAAGAGAGTTGATGATTCGGACACTAGTTCTACAGAGGACGAAGAAACTTCGAAGGAAGAAGAAGTTTTAAGTGATGCACCTGATACTAAAAGTTCCAGTTCATCAATGGTAGAATCTGATCATAACTCAGATGACTCGGATGAAGACAAGTCAGAGGAAGAAGACGAGAGCAACTACTTCAGGCTACGCAGTAGACAAGTAAAGTTAAATCCCAAAATACGTATAAATGTACAAGAATGTGAAAGTGTACCTTCAAGTTACTCAGAAGCCATTCGTGGAAGATGTGGACCAAAGTGGTTAGAGGCGATCAAGGAAGAGTTAGTCAACCTTGAACAACATGATTCGTGGATCGAATCGGAAATTCCTGATTACGCCAATCCATTGTCCTCGAAATGGATATTACGTATCAAGAAAGATAGCAATGGCAAGATTGTAAAGTATAAAGCACGTTTGGTGATTAAAGGATTTATGCAGAGGAAGGGAGTGAACTATAGTAATACATATTCACCTACACCTAGCATGTCTGTAATTCGTATGTTTTTAGCTCTCGCCGTGCAAAATGATTATTGTATTCATCAATGTGATGTTAAAGGAGCCTATCTAAACGGACAGATAGATCATGATATTTACATAGAAGTGCCAAAAGGCGTATTCTTAAAAGATCCCAAGTGCAATGGACTTAAACTCATGAAGTCAGTTTACGGACTTAAACAGGCAGGCCGGAATTGGTACGAGACCATGCGGAACAAACTAACCCAAACTGGATTAAAGTAACAAGGTCAGAGCCGTGCATATTTACTCATCAGAATGGAAGAAATGATATGTACTTCTTGTTATTTTATGTCGACGACATCCTTATTATGGGAAGATCAAATGCCATCATTGAAAAAATCAAAGCAAACCTAGACAAGTTGTTCAAAATCAAGGATTTGGGTGTTGTTAAAGAATATTTGGGCATGGAGATCAAATATGATACAGTTCAAAGAAGAATCAGCGTCTCGCAGAAACAATTAATCGAAGATCTATTAAATAAGTTCCAGATGAATGATTGTAAGCCCATGAATACACCATTGGCAGAAGGATCGTGTCTGATGCAAGAAAGACAGGAGAAGAATGACAAGTTAGGCAAAGAAGAACACTTTAGATATAGAAGCATCGTAGGAAGCATCAGTTACCTTAGTAATGTGAGCCGCCCAGATATCACCTACGCAGTAAACCGGTGTTCAGAGGTGCTCAACTCGCCGACAATCCTTGATATGCAGAATGTCAAAAGAATTCTGCGTTATCTCCGCGGAACTGCAAACTATAAGTTGATCTTTTCGAAGGGAGAAGATAGGATTGAAGCGTACTCAGATGCAAGCTTCGGAGACAGAAGTAAAGGAAAGTCAACATCGGGAAGCATAATTTTCTTGGGGAACAGCTTAATTGCATGAAAATGTAAGAAGCAAAGTATCGTATCCCAAAGTACCCAGGAATCAGAGCTGATTTCATCTAGCGAATGCGCATGAGAAATAATAAGTATTAAGAGGACACTATCCGAGTTGCGATTTACCAAGCTGTCAAAAGAAAGTGTAACATTGTATTGTGACAATCAACCGACGCTAAAGTTGATTGAAAACCGGTTCCAGACAACCCGAAGCAAACATATTAAACTAAAATATTATATCATCCAAGATTATGTGGATAAAAGGGAGCTAGACCTCAAATATGTTTGCAGCGAAAGAAATGGAGCGGACTTGCTAACTAAAGTTGTTAGTCAAGCAAGATTAAAGGTTTTACTTAGATGTTTAAAAGTAATTGACATCGGCAGTAAATGTTGAGTTATTCTTTTTGTTAATTGACTGACCCTTTGAATTGGAAGGGAGTATTGTAGGTTTGAATTGAAATACTTACCTGAATTATTTCCAGAGAATTATCAAACAGAATGCAATTCAAAAATTAGTCAATGTTTTTTTCCGTGAATAATCTAAGTTGA
>JAFIDM010000006.1:9556389-9572939 GCA_023159025.1 Thereuonema tuberculata | reverse complement strand
CATGGCTTTTCTTTGAGAATCACGGCAGAAATCGCACATTTTGCGATCTGGAATGTTTTAGCCATCGAACTAAAACTTCCTCGATTTCGTCAAACTTCGATTTCCTCATTCTCTTTCTTTTGTCTTTGCAGTCACCTTCTTCAATTACTTGTTTCGATGAAAGAATATCGATTAATGTAGTCCTGGTAATATGGTGTTTTGTAAAAGCTGTTTTCGAAGCATTTGATTTTTCAAAAACTGCAATTAAGTCTTTTTTTTTCTTTAAAAGATAACGAGGTAAGATTTCGTTTCCCTGGCATGTTAAAAATGTAATCGAACCACGAAATTGCAAGAGAAAAAAAAGTCCTTATAGCAGGGCGTACTCGCTATGAAATGAAGTCGCACTCAGGAAAGGTCAAGAAAAACGTCTCCTCTCGACAGAGTCGCAGCTTTGAATGATTAGCAGCGATATTAAAAGAAGCCAAATCCACCGAAGGGATAGGAAAGGTAAAGGCGTGATCGAAAATTCCCCGTAAAGACTTGCCTTTCTTAAAGTGAAGGGGTGCGGCTGAAAAGACAACACGATGGCATGCAAAATCTAGAAGAAAAATGCTTTTGGTCATTTTTGAGGGTGACGAGTTATCCGGAGTAGAATTAAATTTGGTGATGGGTAAAGGAGGGTTATTTTACATTATTGTCTATGAAGCCTTGTCGGGACCAAAGGAAAACGAAGACTTCAACGGAGTGACGACTTATCCGGGTGACGACTTAACGAGGTTTTACTGTATTTCTAGTAGTATTATTTACAGTATTTTACATTAAATTCTCAACTCATTCTCTAGTAGAGCTAAGAAACAGGGCAAACGAAAAAAAATACCCTAATGAAGAGAAAATGATGAAAAGAACCTCGAACAAAGAGCATCGAGATTCCAACAAAATTCGCTTTGTTGCAATTCTTAGAATTAATTTTTTCACGCTGCTGGGTGAGCTAGTGTGAAGTTGTTTATAAAATTCGTTTGAATGTAAATTATGATGAAGTTGCAGCAAAGTCGCAGGTTATCCAGCAATTATGTGTTTTCGAGCAAATTACAAAGCAACAATTCTAATCTGTAATACGTAATGCTTTGCAGAACATTTCCTGTATTATTACATTTTTTATCCATTTATTGTTTTTTATTAATACTCCTTTCTTTTAAGCCATTTCATTTCATTTTTGATTTTTCAGAGAAAATCTCTGAATCTTCCAAATCGTCCATGTGGAAACTCAACCGAAGTGACCAAATGCAGAAGTAGATGCTATGATTCATTATTTGAGAAAGGAAATATCTCATGCAAGTGAGTGTTGATTTTCTTTACAGTGAAACTATTAAATGTATCCTATTTTATTTTTCTAATAATTGCGGATTTAAACATTTCTTATTTTTCGAGTACGTTTTATGGAAAACTATTATATTATTCACTTATTTTCATTATTTTTCAATTGCTTGGAGATTGAAAGGCGTTAAATCAAAAAAGATTAAAAGATTTGCTGAGATCTCGGTATCATCATCATCATGATGTGCGATCTTCGTATATACGAAGTTACGCGGTCTACGGAACCCGAAGGGCGAACTCCTAGGAGAAGCCGTAGATAAACTAGGGAACAGATACTGGGGGTGGTTTCCCGTTGCCTTCCCCCAGGACGCCATTAAGGAATGACGTCAGACCAGAGAGAAAGTGAAGAAGAGGCTGGACAACACAGGAAAGGAAATTGAAACAGCCATGCCCTTGCCGGGATTCGAACCCAGGAACTGGCGCACTGGACGCCACGGCTGGCCGCCG
Organism: Thereuonema tuberculata; assembly: GCA_023159025.1. Taxonomy (NCBI): domain Eukaryota; kingdom Metazoa; phylum Arthropoda; class Chilopoda; order Scutigeromorpha; family Scutigeridae; genus Thereuonema; species Thereuonema tuberculata. Next base: position 9,571,139 of record JAFIDM010000006.1, on the reverse strand, counting down.
CCGAGACCGCACGACCACGCCAGCACGGCTGATCTCGGTATCAGAGTACATAAAAGCTAGCCTACAAATTATAAGTATTAAACCAATGAAGAGTTTATAAGAATGCTATTATTCATATAAATTTCAATTAATAATGCATTCAAATCCGAAATAAAATAAATACAGTATCGAATAAATGTTTCGAAAATGGTAAGAAAAAGAAATGTAAATACATGCATCGCAAGATGTCACAAATTAGTAAACATTTGTTGTTTATTAATGAATCAAAACGTAAATTCAACTTTTTGTGCATTAAAAAAATTCATTGAAACCGGCGGAATGGTGACGCAAAAATTTTCCCACTAATATTTTTTGTTTAGTTTTTAATTGTTGGTTTTTGCTTTTGAGGGGCCACTATGATCCCGATGATTACGCATTTTCTTTCTAAGATAAAATTACAGTTAAATTATACGAACTTCTATCGCAATATCAGAAATAATATGATGAAACTAAATTAAAAACGAAGTAATTCATTTTTTAAAAGAAATTACAGGGGTAAATTAAAACTTCCACAATACATGAAAGCTTAACTTAATTTACTTTTAAAAATTTATACTATTTATAATTAGTATGGTTATTATAGAAATTTGGTTAAACGTCGGTATATGTTACTTAAACTACAGCGGGAAAACAATATTATGGAAACACCTTTCTTTTATACAAATATCTTTATAAATAGGGAGTTGGTCGGTCTGAGAATTCTGTAGAATTCCATGCATAACAGAAGCACACCGATCTTGCACATAAAATAACGCCTTTTTATATTATTTCTCCTATGAAATCTCTGCCAATTAAAAGCTAAGAAAAAATAGTTATAAAATCTTTAAGTTGTCATAATGGTTCAATAAAATTAAGTTTCATTGACTTGGTAGATCCTACAGTTCATCCTCGTATTCTTCAAGCCCACTTGTTATCAGCGTGAAGGAAATCCTAATTTACCTGAATATATATAAGAGGGATCAAGAAAAAAAGCTTTAGATGAGGCATCACATATATAATAAAACCATCAGGAAAGATTCCATGGATGTGATCCTGGAATGACGTTCAGATTCGTTTCAACTGTCACATTGTACTCTGCACAATTATATCTAGGCCTAAAAAAATATTTATTTCGCGAAAGTTCACAATATCAGTTGCTTGAAATTGTTTTTTGGATCCCATTTTGGATTTTTTGGATCCCCATTTCAATTTAAAAACTCTGGACATCAAAAGATGTCGGAGAGAATTGCCGGGTAATGGCATGCATTCTGCTCCAAAAACCATTAAACCGCTGCAGAGAAAATTGTTTACTAATTATTCGGTATATGTATTTCTTACAAAAACAAGTTATATTAATCCGATGATTTGCGTAAAATTTACATTACGTTATACATTAAATATTATTTTCATTATTCGGAATTTTCATTATTCTACCATCCCTAAGCATCTCTTTACAGATTTCAGAATATTACAACAATAGAAAATCATATAGTTATACAGTTATACCAAAGTTATAAATTTTCACATGGAAACTTTCAAAATGAATAGAAGCTGCTTGTATACAGTTAAATTTGTAGAGGTCTCTAAGAAGTTAATGTGGGAAGAATTTTGGTTCCTTATTGTTACTGATTTTGGATACCTTGTGAGTTCCAACTAATATTGTAACAAGACTTTAAACGTACGTAAAATCATTTGTAAATTAAGTCTACACTCTGAAGTAATGAGATGTGGTGAAACATGCAATAGAAAATGTGAAACATGCTGAGCCCAAATAGTAATTTTCCAATATCTCTAATTTGATAAAATCCAAACAAAATATAAAATGAACTAACCTAATATAGCTCAAAAGCGGTAGTTATCCACGTCACAACTTTGAGGTCCCGCTACACTCTACGGTAGTTACCCATTTCTTAGGCCCGCCCCTTAAAAAACCCGTGAACAGGTTTCGACTTTTTTGTTTCTTATTTGAGGCGTTGACATGGGAAAGGTAGTAAGTCCCGAAAAGCAAATTTTCCAGGGGAAGCAAAAACAGTTTTGCCCGCTCAAGTATACTTACCACAGGTGCTATCTTGTATCGTTCGTAGGAACTATATCACTCAAAATTTTGACTTACTACTATCGCTGCGCCATTGGCGATATTTCTTACTACTTTTCAATGAAAAATCTGAATAATTATTTTTTTTTTACTTACTACCTTTCCCATGTCAACGCCTCATTTGTAGCTAAAAGCTCTAAAATGATTGTTGCAAACATGGTTGTGAGTATAAGGGCTTGAAGATACAAACAAAAACCGTCAAAAATTGAAAATTTATATAGAGATCAGCTATCCTGGTTCCCTGTAGGATAAACAGAGGCGAACGGTCATTGTAGGCACTGACTCCTCACACCATAATGCCAGGCGTTGGTCTTGTGTGTCGCTGAGGTATACCCTGCCGCATGTACCGCTCACCTGGTCGACGCTGCCCGCTTCAACCACCATCACCGAGTCAAAATAAGACATATTATCAAAATACAATAGATTATTTGTATAAAGAAATCGACTAACTTCTTTGTCTTATGAAACAATCCTCTTTTCATTTTTTTCTCTGAAATTGAATGGCAAGTAAATATTACTCAAATAGTAAACTGTGCAGAAGCAAGTCTCATTTTCTGATATCGAATCACTCTAATACAGTCTAGTTTCACACTTAAGTGTAACGGTAGTTGAAAAAACACTGCTGAAAAAAAATAACCAAAACAAAAACACAATACTGACACAGTTAGTTGTTTGTGTTTCATGTTCTTTTTTCTGTAAATTTTGTTTTTATGTACAGTTACATATTCCCAAGAAACAGCGTCAGTTAAACGCCAAATGGGCATCACAGCAGTCGAAAACGTACAACGAAATATCTGGTGCAAAGCACATATACAGGATCATTGGAAATAACACAATGAGGCGTTTCTGACATGATATTAATCTCACAAAAACCTTATCAACTTATATACATTAAATAAATGTATGATAAAAATTTAACATAAGCAAATTGATGAATCAATACTTAGTAAAATCAAATATGGGACAAAACTGAGTTAAAATCTTGTCACCACAGAAAAGAACTAATTTAAAAAAAAATACAGTATCATTATTCTGTATAAATCGTTTCTATACAAATAAAAACTCCACAAGAAAAATTACTCAATATTAAAAATAAATATTAGGAAAATAGAAAATATAACAATTCGAAACAAAAATTTTGTCTAATTACCAGGAAGAAATACATTATTACAATAAAAATAATAAATAAACATTATTAACTTACTCTATGTTTTATGTTTAAGAAGTTATCAAAATGGTTACTCAAATTTTAATGTCATTTTCTAATTCAATGGGGGCGAATTACTAAAGAATAGCTAGTTCCGTTTCCGTAACATTTTGAGTGTTGAACGTAAAACTCTTTTACCTCCTCCAGAGATTGGAAAAACCTTTTCATTAAGCGCTACCGTCCTTTTTAAAATATACCTAACTATCAAAGTTCGCCTAGATCAATTTTCTTCTTTCTTTAACATAATACTTTTTTTGGTTAAAGGAATAGAAATGTAGAAATAAAAATGTGTTTAAAATAACAAACTTTCCTTGCTAGTCATCAATTTAGTTTCGGCAATCAGACACCCAAGTGGAACTGAACTTTGAACAAATAAAAAAGTTTCCGGAAGCTCAATAATAATAAAAAATAAATATTTAAGTAATATTTGACTGTTTTTGCGTGAAGGTACTTCCTTAAATACAATTCGTTTTAGAAAGCATAAAACTATTGGTAAAGGAACTGAGAAACCTACTAAAACTTATATCTTGCGTCCGTATAACACAAAAAAAATAGGGAGACCAAATATTCCAAGGAAAACAACTTTCAAAAACACTTTCTTTTGAAATTCAAGAAAAAGATCATTATTCTATTAAAGGAAACTTTTTGTGCTTCTTCTATTCACCTTGAAACTTATGATATTACATCCTTTTTCAGCAATAAGCTTATTCAGAACTATATCCCAGGATTTCCTTTCCGTAATCGAATGCTGTTCGATTATCCAGTATGTATTGCCCAATGGATTGCATACTTCGAAAACTAAGAAAATGCAGATCAAACCATGAAATTCATATCCACCTAACTTCAGAACATATTGCTTGTCCCTATTAATTCATGGTTCCTTTGCCGAATCAATCCCTGGAACAAATATATATACTTTGGAACCAGTATATTTTACCTTGGCGATCAGCCAGCGATACGAATAACATGTCTTCGACAATTAAGGATAATCTGCCCACTGCTTTGACGTTCAGACAGCCCCAGACGTTTTATGCTTGGCCGTAAATATCATACTCACGTCTTCATTATTATAATGAACCTACTACGTCCATCTTTTAGCTCCAAACTAAGGCTCTGCCATAGTAACTTTTGTAATGAAATAAAATGGAGACAAGAAATAAATAACGGATTTCTCAATTACAGATAATTTAATTTCTTTTAAACTTTTGAAACTCACATGTGATCGACCAAAATCCTTCCCTAAGTTATTACATCGTGGCTTCTTCAATAAAAATATGAGTCTCCATTCAAATACTTTAACACTTTGTGAGTGCTTATTAAATTATTGAAGCGTGTTGTTAAACTAATTTGTGTGTTTTCATATATTGTAAGATGTGAAAACATAAGAGTATGTTTCGTGAAACATACTCCTTTTCTTTATATTGCACTGCACTCGAGTGCTTATTAATTCCCCATGAAATACTTGCTTTCGCCAGAATCAGTAATATCGGAAAACCTTTGATTTGGAAGAAATTTGGATGTCCTCAATTAAATCACCATTTATAGTTTCATTGCAAATGTAGGTCTTATCAATTTTACAGGTATAAGATTTTACTTTTCTTGATTTGTTTTCTTCTTTGTTTGCGGTAAGCTGAATTGTTATTGCCTGTTTCGTCATTAGTATTTCCTGCTTTAGCATCTTTAGGTGTTTCATCTTCACTATCAGCGTTACGATTTATCGATGATTCACTTGATTGAGATCTGACTTTAGAATTATCTACTTCATTAACATCTTCGCTGTCTTCAGAAGAGCTTACATTAATATCCAATTCGGATATGGTAATGCAGCAAAGAATTCTTGTTTCTTGCATAGTATATTTCACAATAAAATGGAACCTAGCTGCAGCGCTTTTATGAAAACATTTCTGTTATCTCCTATTTTCATCGTTTTAGGTTCAGAATCTTATATCCTCTTCTCTGGATGAATATCCTAGAAAAATGCTCTTGACCACCCTGATATGTAGTTTATTCTTATAATTTATCTTGGATGCCTTCAAGTATACCGCACTGCCGAATTTTCTAACATGTCCTATATTAGGTGTCATTTAGCTGCCAAACTATTTCTACCGTGTTTTCTGAGTAACTAAGCATTTAGGCGAATTCTATTGAATATATAATTTGCATTTTGTAATGAGTAAATCCAATACTTAAGTGGCAATCCTGAATCTATCAAGATAGTTCTACAAACGTCCAATAGCTTCTTATTCAAGATTTCCACTCTTATGTTTTGTTGTAGAAAATAAGCGAAAGACTTTCTTTGAATAATTTTCTTATGCTTTGAAAACTTCTTGACTTGTATGTTGATAAATTCTTTCCTTTGATCTGGGAAAAAAACTCTTAATCTTTTTTTTTCGAGTTTGGGCTTCAGCAAACTCCACGAAATTACGAACATCACTTGGAACATCATCTTTAATACACAAAAAACTAAATATACAAACATGTAATCATATAAAAATTTTTACTTGTATAGTAATATACAAACTTTCTGTTCAAGAAGTCATCAATGAAATTTAATATATACGAGTGGTCTTCAATAAGTTCGTGCAAAACACTAGAAAGAATACATTTACTCTAAAAATTTTATTCACAGCTTTTCGACATAATATCCATCGACATCTATACATCGTTACATCCGTTAGAACCGACTATACAAGCACAGTCCGCAGCAGACGCCTCACCTATTTCATGTAGGTATGCCTTCTTTCCCACTTTCGAAAGGTCGTCCCCGAAACTTTGATTTCACCTTTGAGAAGCGAAAGAAATCCAGAGCGGCTAAATCGAGAGAATAGGGCACCCCCAGTTCCTTGAGTTTGTTTCCACTAGAAACTGCTTGATAAACCTCGCAGTATGTGCAGGACAATTATCATGATGCAGTAACAGGCCTCTGCACCCGGCCTTCGAACGAACCTGGGCGATGGATTCCAGCACACGGGGGAAGGCAAATATCCGTGTACCACTTTGCCGTGATAGATTTCTGTGTTTCCAGTGGTTCTGGGCACACGTGACCGCTTCGACAGATGAACGTTGCAACCATCTTTTTTTTCACACTTCGTTCGCGAAGTGAAACCTACATCCAAACCTACATGAAATAGGAGAGGTGTCTGCTGCAGCCTGTTCTGGGATCTTCAAACGGATGCAACGATGTATTGATATAGATGAGTATTATGTCGAAAAGCTTTTAAATTTTTTTTTTGAGTAAATGTATTCTTTCTGTTATTTTGCAGGAACTTATTGAAGACCACTTATATATATTAAGTTTCATTGATGACTTCGTGAACAGAAAGTTTGAATATTACTATACAAATAACAATTTTATATACTATTACATGTTTGCATATTTAGTTTTTTGTTTATTAAAGATGGTGTTCAAAGTGATCTTCATAATTTCGTGGAGTTTGTTGAAGCCCAAACTGGAAAAAAAAGTGAAGAGTATTTTCACAGATCAAAGGAAAGACCTCTCGAACTTTGCATTAAATTATTTTGTTTTATTAATAGGACCATATACATCGGAATATATTATTTCCAAAAGCCCTTCAGCCTTTACTGTTTAACGCAGGGTTTCTCAACCTTTTTTTACCCATGGACCCCTTTTCCCTTCTTTTTTTTTGGTGGACCCTCTCATAGCAAAAAGTAAAGGGATTATATTAATAATCAACGAATAATAATCAATAGTAAATGATTATGCTTTATTTTGAATGAAAACTAATTTAATGCAAATAAACTATTCTATAATGGGAAATAATACATATTCTACACACTGCAAAATAATTCATAATAAACCATTTTAAAATAAGTGTGATTCAATGAGATCCCTGTGGACCCCGAAGAATATTACATGGACCCCCAGGGTCCATGTGGACCCCGGTTGAGAACTCCTGGTTTAACGTTTGTCATTTTACCTAGCTTGCATGCTTCGCCGGTATACTTGTCATCCTGTGGACTTATTCTAAACTTATCAATACCTCTTAATATAATAATTTTTCTGACATAATTTAAGTTTTTTCTTTGACATATAACTAAATCTTTCAAGCCATAATTTGTAAATACTTTTAGGATCTTTATATTTCTGTAGGACTTCCAGTTATGATTGATTACTTTGCAATCTGTCACATAGGGGTTGTCGTTAAGATGGCCCATCATGACCAACTGTCCCGATGGTTTTCTAACCAAATACTGTTCACCACGCAATATTTGAACATAACAGGCTGTTGTATCTTGGGCGCAGATAACAAATTAATTTTCAAGTCGGGTAAGACATGCCTTTTCTACCTTAATGTTTTCAGAATGTTTCTTCGCCAGGAAGGATTTTAGTATAACTGTTCCTTTTCCGACTGCATTTACTTTAGATGCACCATGGACTTCCAGTTGGCTTATACAACACTTCGTTTTACTAAAATGTTCATATTTGCAACTTATGTGATTTGAAGACGTGCTATCTATCAATCGAACATAGAAATTCTCTTTTTTTCCGAATATATGTTCAACATTCCAGAATAATGTTCATTCTTTGTTTGTTTGTCTCTTCTATCATTTTTCATCTTCCTATTGTGACAATTATTTTTAAGATGTCCAGCTCTTCCAGAATTGAAACATTTTCTTGTTGTTTCAGATTGTTGTCTTTCCTGAATCGTCTTTGGCTTAGACTTCACCTTTAACATCTATGGATCGTGTGGACAGATTATCTTTCTCCACAATGCATTTTCTGTCATGTTTAAAGAACAGTTTATCGAAAACGGATATGAACGTGAATTCAGCTGTGACTTTCGTTGAAACTACTACTTGTGCACAGTCATCATATCTACAAACCAAACAGGACAAGACAATCCAACAAAATTTGATTTGATCTCCGATTTGTTGTAATTACATAGGAAAAGCTTGCCCCTAGACATCTTATCGATGATATTGTCTTCATTACTTATTTTCGTACAAGAATGGATCATTCTTTCTTTTGAGCTTTCTGATATTAAGATCATTATTAGAATTGTATCTTCGAATCAATTCTTCAAGGAGCTCGTATGAAGTATCGGTTTTAATTGATAACAGTCAATATGGGTCTTCCACAGAGCATAAGATTACATCCTCAGCTTTGTCCATTGTCTCTAACAATATTTTTTTCAGCTCTCTCGGGAATTTATATGATGTCACTGGATTTCAAAGATGTAACTCCCTAAAGTCCTTCACTTTGAAGTTGGCATCCTAAATTTATCTTCCAAAAAGGATAATTGCGCCCATTACACGTCACCTTAACATCGGTGTACCCTCACTCTTTAACATTTGGTTCGCCATAATGTTCTATTACATTTTCCTTTAATATCGATAATGCGATTTCACAATGAATGAACTTATTTTTTAAATGTTATTAAAGTACGCTATCAAGTTAAATACTCAAAATTGTCTGATCTTATGATCCAATATTCTTAAGCGAGATGTCTTCCAACCTTCGATTCAAGATGGCGTCCTGCCTTCATATCAAAATGGAGTAAAAACTTTCATCGTCATTGGGATTGTTGCGCAGTGGAAGCAACCCCTAACAAAAGGATTGGTGGAAACCCATAGCTAATAAATATAATATGTGCATTGCACTATTTAATCTTACGCCTTAAACTTGGAACTGTAATTGTGTTGTCACGGTTTTTTTTCCCCTATGTTTATTTTTTTTTCTTTCCTTAAACTGTGCCACGTTTGTTTCAGTAATTTTGCTTTTCATTCCCGTCTATTTGTTTCCGCCATTTTATCTTTTATCTTTCGATTTTCTTGGTTTTTCACTTCAGTTACATTGTATCGTTCACTTCTGTTATTTAGTATCTTATTTTTTCCATTGGTTTTTCATTGTCACGTGGGGTTTGTCTCGTTGATTTTTCCCGAGTTTTAGATTTTTGTAATTAGTAGCTATCAGGGTCCCTGAGCTGCTAAGTTTGGTGAAATGTAGTCTCTTGATTAACTCCATTTTAATTTTTTTTATTTGTTTTGATTTTGCTTTCGAATTCACCTAAGGACTACCAAGTGCGAATTTAAGTGTATTTTATTAAACACCGATCATGTTTTGTAGTGTGCTTACGATTTGGACTCTTAAGCACTGACAACCGAACGAAGTTCAATCGAAGCCAACGTGAAAGAATACTGGCGCCACAAAATCATGTGCTCCTAGAATCACCGTTTCTTTTAGCGCCGCAAAGAAGTCACCAGAATGCTTCATGTCGTATGCTGACCTCAAGAAGAAGTGTCCGGGCGACTCAGAAGTTCGTTTTTGGGAAGTCAAGGCGTGGTGTGATATGCGAGTCACAGATGGGCGAGAACCCCAGCTGACCACATCGCTATCAGTAAAATGAGTGATTAATTCAGAGTACACTTGTGCGTCGTTTCGGCGGAATGCTTGTATTATTTTTCACCAGTGTTGTGAATGTATCATTCATCTATAAGTGCTTCGAAACTTGTGCTGCAAAAATTTGCAGCCATCGGTGCAGCATAGACTACGAAGAAATTCGTAAGTGACAGTTTGAATAGACCTATTCTATTCTATTCGTTTTGTTAAAAATACATTTTGCTAGCTAATATTCATTTTTATTTTTGATAAGTGTCAAACTGTATCTTCAATCAACACTACTTCTGAATTTGAAACTCTTTTAATTTAATGGACATTAACTTTATTATCTTGTTCAGTTTTGATGAAAGCTTAGGAACTTTATGCTTTCTCAGTGAGCCTAAGCCCATTGTTTTGATTGTTTACTATGTGTATTCACATTTCGCCTTACAGTAAAATTCATGTTATTAATCTTTTTCTTATCTTGGCTTTTATTTACCATTTATCCTTTAGCTTATTATTATTATCTTTCGGTTGTTCATAATCCTAAACGAAATGGTAACAGAGCTGTTATTTATTCATTTTTACCTTGATTCACAGAATTATTCTTAAGCTCCCAAATAATTAATTAAGGAAACATTTAATATATAATAATAATTTTTTCTTCGTGACAGTGTCATTCGAATTCATGATAACTGTCTTGATGATAAATTAACTTTTTTGATTATCCTAGTTTCACAATTTAACTTGTATAACTGAAAAAATGTAAATTCCTTAACCTTCAGTACTTACAAGGGGCTGTCAGGTAGTCGGGTCGTGGATTTTGTTCATATTTTTAATACATGAAAGTCATCCGACGAATATCAAGTTCCTAAAGCCATTGGGCGCGATATCCAGGCATTTTCAAGAAAATCAACTTTGAAAAAGTGCAAGTGGCTCATATAGACTGAAAGTTAACAAAGGAAGAGGCAACTGCATGGGTGATTGGGCTAGCGCGCGAGTCTAGGAAGTGCAGGGTTGCTCGTTCGAACTGTGCTGCGTGCAAGAGGGTTTTTTTTTATTTTTTATTTCCGTCCTACTTACATTTTATTTAAGAATATTTGTAATGAATCACAATTTGGGTACAAAAATGAAAAGAGTCAGATAGATAATAATTTTTTTTTTTTATTTATCAAATCACAGAGAAAATGAAATGCAAAATAAATTTCAAACAATGTTGATAAATTATTTTTACCTTAACATAATCAGCAAAAACTCGGCGTTTGTCACTTGTTAGATGACGCATAACTTCTTGTTTCCCATGGTTTTACGACGAGTACTGTCCAGGCTGTGGTGAAACTCCAACGCAAGAGTAACAAGATGAAGTTAGCAATGTAATAGAAAACATAATTTCTCAACATTTTTGTTGGACAGTAGTCATCGTGAAAGCACGGGAACCAAAGTTATGCGACATCAAATTTTTGCAGCTTTTATTAGAGTAAAAATTTATCATTATTGTTTGACATTTTCTCTCTGATCTCAAGAACTAAAAAAAAAAGTTTTAATTTCTTACCCGACTCTTTTCATTTTTGTACCCAAATTATGATTCATTACAGAAATTCTTAACTAAAATGAAAAAAAAACCTCCAGGAAGCAGTAAGATTCGAAATAGCGACCCCGCACTTACCCACGCGATTGTCTGCCACTTGGTTAGAATTCAATCAATATAATGATTCGCTTCCACTTTTTCAATGTCGATTTTTTCGAAAAATATAATCAACCTATAAGTACTTACACCATACTTCTTCCTAATTTCTTCTCTTCTGGAATTCTTAATATTAATCCACAACATACTCACATAAATAAATATAATAAAACATATATATACATTTATTAAAACGAAATTTTCAAAGAGAAATCGTCTCTTCTTCATCAGCTTACAATGAAAATGCAACGAAATAAAAAAGAATTTAAAAAACAAACTAAGGAAGACCACGTGAAACACAATATTACATGGATTGTTGAAAACAATTGCTATTACAACAGTTATAATAATTTGAAAGTAGTACAACGAATCAATCATTAAATAATAATACATCGAATTTTACTTTGATTTTACAACGTGCACAAGTTTTATTGACTATCTCCTTAGCCATTCCTATTATCCTTTCATTCACTTGGACCCCATCATTTCTATTTAAATTACTACTTTTTGTGTTTCTAATATACATGCTTTCTATTATCTTTCTTGTTTTATGGTCATTTTCCACGCATAAGATTTTAATCTCATTATTCATACAATGTGTTTGCTGAATACAATGCTCTGCCACCTCAGATTTGGTTATTGATTTATTATTTATGCAGCTGTCGTGTTCCATTACCCTTTCCTTTAATGTCCTTTTACTTTCTCCAAGACAGAATCTCCTGCAGTTCATACATTCCATCTTATAGACAATCCCCATTACATGTTTTTTGTCAGACATATTTAATTTATTACAAACAATATTTTTAATTTTATTTTGATAAACAAATCCAATTTCAATATTAAAATTCTTACAAATTTTCTTAATTTGTAAACTATTTTTATTGATATATTTTTATTGGTATAAAAAATCTCCTTTCGTTGTGTACATTTAACTCTTTAATTTTAAAATAATTGTACTTTTGTATAGCTTTATCTATGAAATTATCATTCTAACCATTATTTCTTAAAATAACTTTCATGCTTTCAATTTCCCTCAAAAATTCAGCTTCTGTACTTGTAGGTCTGTCAATTCTTTGTAGGTAGTTATGAATAATGTTTCTTTTCACTCCTATATCATGCCCTGAAACAAAATTAAGTAAATGATCACTTTTATATTCTTTTTGATAATGTTTTAATACCAATTCATATTCGAGGGATGACCTTCACATATTATAAGTATGAAAAAAAATCCACGACCTGACTATCTGAGAGTACCCTTGTTAGTTTAGTTTGAATACTTCTATTTGATCACTTATTTCTTCTGTAAATAAATAACATTCTTCGCACATACATACAGTAATTCAATCCGAAGATTGGTTGAAAGTTCACGGACCCTAGTGATCCCCGAAGGGCGACCCCTAGGAGAAACCGTAACTTATTCTTGGAAACAGATACTAGAGTGGATTCCCGTTGCCTTCTCTAGGACGCCATTACGGAATGACGTCAGACCGAAGAGAAAGTGAAGAAGAGGCTTTACAACACAGGAAAGAAAATTGAAACATCCATGCTCACAACCGAGATTTTAACCCGGACGCCAGCACACTGGCCTCACGGCAGACCGATGCCTGAGACCGCTCGACCATGCTGGCGCGGCATTCTTCGCACACAAATTCAAAATTAAACCGAATTTATGAACTTCATTAAATATATATCTTGTATATCTTTTCAATCAAATGAACTACATTACACCTAACTTTAGAAAAAATCGATGCCATTAATTATTTCAATTAAATCTCTTCTGATAATAAATAGCATTCTGATATTTCAGCCCGTCCGCTATAAATATAAATCCAGCAAAGTCATTATATATCACTTACTACTATATCCGAACCTGTCCGTTCGAATGTTGAGTTCGTCTGCTCTTGAATTAACTAATCTTAATCTTTGGAAGTCGTCGGTTCCCCTTAAGTTAATTCCACTATTCTGAAACTCGTCCATTCTTAGCAATTACTTCAACACTATTGTTTGGAGCTCGTCCGTTCCGATATTCCAATTTTCGGAACACTTCCATTCCCTCTAATTAAATGATACATTGTAATTGGAACTGTCCGTTTTGTTACACCTTACTAAAGCTTGGAACTCGTCCGTCCCAAATAATCCTGATCTTCGGAACTAATCCGTTCTATAAAATTATTTGTTAACTATTATAAGGAACTCATCCATTCAGTTGGTTACTGATGCTCGGAACTCGTCCGCTCCGATAATGCTAGCTAATCTTTGGAACTCATCCGTTCCAATATCCGTAACCTTGAGAATAATATAAATATGTTTACCTTAAATTTGCCCCGAAAATCCACAGAAAATTGATCGCTGGTAATAGCATGATCTCTCAATTCAATCTGCATTGTCTCGGACAATGTACATACATATCCACAAATCCGATTACCAGGAGAATTTTCTTTCCGCATTTCGAATGCTGCAAGATTATCCAGTATGTATTGTCCCAATGGATTCTTTTGTCAGAAAATCTAAGGAATTGCACACCAAACCAAGAAATTTTTATCCTCCGAATTTCACATTGCTATATTAATTTATAGTTACTTTGCCGATTCAATATGGAAGCAATATGTTTATTTTGAAACCAAGTGAAAATAAATGAATTACTAAATAAATAAATATATTTTCAAGTTAGCTTAATGCATTATTAAAATACAGTATGTTCTAAGATGGTATTACTTTTATCTTAATTTTCAAGTATTGAGAAGAAGAAGAATTTAAAATATCTCTGCCGCGCATCTACCGCGGTAAGTGTATTTGCCCAAGGTCAACTACCTTGAGATTTATTAGTAGTATTTATTAATAAAATTTTAATAATAAAGTTTGATATTCAGTCGCATCCGAAGTGAAGCTTAGTTTTACGGAAGTTATCCATATCACAACTTTGTGGTCAAGTCCCACTTTCAAGCTCTTCTCCTTTAAACTCAGATCTCGACTTGTTGTTACTTATTTGTAGTTACACCAATACCTTTAAAGTTATGCAAAGGTTATGGCAGAAGCTGTAAAAACACTGTCAGGATAAGGATTTGAGGATAGGAAAAAAATCAAAAATCGGAAATTTCTATGTCCCGCCATTTTGGAACGGTTGCTGCGATTTGACTGATATACAATTGGTGCCAAATCTGTAAAGATATCTATTACCTATGAAAGTTTTAGCTCAAAATCTCAAAATTTACGACAGTTAACCACGTTAAAGTTAACCACAACTTTGAGGACATGTCCCACTTCTAAGGATAATTTCAAAGGCCCATCCCCTAAAAACTCGTGAACAGATTATTTGATATACCATAAGTCTTCTTAATTCTCCCTCTTCTAGACATTCTATCTATTGAAAAGTCTTCAAATCTTCAAAATAAAAACAAAATAAACG
>JAFIDM010000006.1:9535886-9548813 GCA_023159025.1 Thereuonema tuberculata | reverse complement strand
CACTAACTACATATTGCACAATCGACAATTATTAAATACTTTTCACTTGTATAATTATTCATATAAATATTCGCTTCCACTGCAATTGGGTTCACCTTTGCAATAATAATCTTTACTAATTGATTCACGCTGCGAATCATGAAAAAATATAATTCAATAATTTCTTTGCTTAATAAATTTTCTTCTACTCGAAGAATTATTCACAGTTCGATTTCACCTTTTAACGAAACTAAACTAAACACAGTCGCACAGTTTATCATTCAATTTCTTTACTGAATAAATACTTTATGGCACTAATCTAATCATACTTCCTCTTCCCTTGAAAGAATAAATTCGTTCCATTTATAATTTTCCTCTTCTTGTAGTATCAGTTATTTCTTTATGGAATTACTTTATCTTCTGTTCCGTTTTCCAAAATTGACTAATAAGTAATAGACAAAATAACTTACAGTTTGTTGATCAATTCTAATGCTGGCTTCATTTCGTGTTGCAAGCGCGGGCTCCTTCTGTGTTGACTTTTGCACACCCCGTTGCGATGTGGTTCGGTCCGTTCCTTTCACTTTATGAACGCCTGATAAATTCGATGTTTTATTTTCTTACCGTTATTACGGAATAATTAACCTTTTACAACAATTTCTGATACTTTTTATCAATGGGGTTGGCATTTACTTTTACATCAAGTTGACGCTCAATACTTTTGAGGCTTGGATACTTTAACCATCTCAAAATAGGGTTTCTGATTCCTGTCGAATCTCCCGGCATTACTTTTCACTGCCGATGCGTCAAGCCACCACCCAATCTGCTGTCGTCATCATGCGTCAGCTATAGTCTCGTGCTGGATCTCAATATCCGCACAATATGGAATGCTCGCTTGGTTCATGAAGGAGAGGGAGGGAGACAGAGAGAGATCGAGGCTCACGTTCGCCTTTAAATACTATACATGACGTCATTAATGAAATTTATTACTCCTTTTAATTTTCCTTTTCACTGTATGAAAAATTATGGTTAAAGCATTAATAAAAAAAATACTTTTAATTTTAAATATAAAATTATCCACAGTTATTCATAATTTCCAAAACTGGTTAACACCTGAAACTTAAATAAAACGAAATTGTTTTAATGTTGAGTTTGATTTGGAATTCGTATTAATAAAAGATATCATTCAGTAATTCATAATCTTCAAAGGTCTGTTGTAATTTATTTCTCAATATGTTTTCATCTCTTTACTGTAACTGTGTCTTTTCTATAATAAATAAACATTTCTTTATTCTCTTTATCTCTAATTAATCGTATATGATAATTATTTCTTTGAAATTTAACTGTCTAAACCAATACTTGCATAGTTTTTGAAAAACAAATATATTCACAATAAAATGCTACATGTGGTGGAAGTTCATAATCAAATTCCTTCGTCAGGCTTAAGAAAACAAATAATGGTGTTTACGCAGTTCATTCAGCCTCATTATGTGGTGTGATGACCCGGTCTGATGTACACTTGTCTGAGGCTTCATGAACTCTGTAAAAAACGTTATTTCGTTTCTTAAGCCTGAAGAAGGAAGTTGCTGATGAACTTCCGCCACATGTATCATTATTGAATAGTTCATGTTACAATTAAGTAAATAAATAAATATTTTAAAAAACACGATTTCGATCTCTCTTTTCTTTATTTTGCTAGCTGAATACTGTCGCTTCGCTCCGGAACCCTTGCATGTATAGCATTAATAAAAACCTTATTTATTTAGCAAATTAATATTGGGTTCGGAGAATAACGACTTCCAAGCCCGTTGTCGCCTTTTCCGCATAACTCAGGTGTACTGCGGGTTGGCGCCACACACCTGGTGTTGCCGCCACACACTTCATGGTAAGTTTGCTAAATATTCCCTATCCGGCGGGAATTTCAAAAAATCCGGCATTATTCCTTGTCTACATCATAAAGGGAACCTCTGTGCAAAATTTCAGCTTTGTAAGTTCAAGGTTTCGGGTGGGCGTTGATGAGTCAGTCAGTTCGATTTCTAACGATTAGTTTGCTGTTCTAAACTTGATATTTGAACAAAACAATTATAATTTAAAATTTCATCTTCCCACAATTTCAATCGCAAAGTGAGGGAACTTTCAGCTGTCTCACTAGATCAATTTAGTTTTTCAAATTTAAAAAAGCTATTTTGTCTGTCATTTGAATGAAAAAGTCAAACACATTGTTGATAACGAAACATATTAGGTTTTATTACAAAACTTCATGATAAATAACATGTGAAAATTCTTGAATAATTTTTCAAAAGATTTCCTTGCTCCAACGTTTTAGTAATTTGTAATTTAGCATTTTGCTTACAGAACGACAGATAGAAATAACGTTTTTATAATATATATTTTTATAATATATTAGAGGGGTGTAATGTAGCACCTTCTCGTGGTGCATCCTGGATAACGCAAAATCTGCTACAGCTTCCGCCAAAAAAAATATATATATATAATAATAATAGCCGGGTACCCTTGAATCTCTTCTTCTTCATGTGCCATCTCCGATAGGGAGTTCGGCTGCTAACAAAAACCAAAGTTCTCTGTCTCTCGCTTTATGGATGATGTCTTTTGTGCTCAGTCCAGTCCCTTCTCGTAAGCTGTCCATCCAGCCCAGTCTTCTTCTTCCCTGTGGTCTGCTGCCTTCCAGTTTTCCCTCCAGAGTTAGCTGAGGAATGTAGTATTTATCCCCTCTTAGGATGTGTCCACAATATGCAAGTTTCCTGTTGTTTATGGTATTCAGTAATTGTCTTTTTGTGCGAGCCTTCTCAAGGACTTTCTGGTTGGAAACGTTACTTGTCCATTTAATTTTCAGAATTCTTCTGAGACACCACATCTCAAAGGCCTCAATATTGTTCTTTGCAACTTTTTTAAGTGTCCACGCTTCACAATCATACAGTAGAATGGGCCAAATATAGCATTTAAGGATCCTTATTCTCAAATTTGTGTTTATTTTTCCTTCGCACAGAATTTTTTTCATGTTATTGAATTGTCTTTTAGCTTGTCCAATTCGCCTTCTTATGTCTTTAGTTTGGTCATTATTTGAGTTAAAATGCCTTCCCAGGTAACAGAATTCTTCAACCTGTTCCAGTTTGTTGTTAGCACAGGTAATATTCATTTTCCTACTTTCTCTACTAATACACATCACTTTTGTTTTCCTGGCATTTACCTTCAGTCCCATCTCTTCACCCTTTGGTTCAGTAACATCAATTAGAGCCTGCAAGTCTGATTGGCTCTGTGCAATTAAAACTGTGTCGTCGGCATATCTGAGGTTGTTTATTATCGCGCCATTTATCTTTATGCCTTCGTTTCTACTTTCCAACGTTTCTCTGATGATTTTTTCTGCATAAAGATTGTAGAGAATCGGAGAAAGGACACAGCCTTGTCTTACTCCTCTTTTAATGTTGATCCATTGGGTTTCCTCATTTCCTAGTCTAATCTTTGCCTCTTGGTTCCAGTAGATGTCTTTAATAATTCTTATATCTCTTGTGTCTAAACCTATTTCGTGTAGTATTGTTATTAGTTGGTCATGTTTTATTCTGTCGAAAGCTTTTTCATAGTCTAGGAAACATAAAAAGAGGGGTTGGTTTATTTCTATGGATTTTTCAGCAATTTGTGCCAATGAGAAAATTGCTTCTCTTGTACCAATACCTGTCCTGAAGCCAAACTGTGTTATTCCAATCCGTTCTTCAGCTTTTTTATATATTCGGTTATGAATTATCTTTAGGAGGGTTTTGTTTATGTGGTTAGTTAAGCTTAGTGTTCTGTGCTCAGTAGTTTTAGTAGTATTTGTTTTCGTAGGGATTGGGATTATAATAGATCTATTCATTTCGAGTGGTGTTATTCCAGTCATGTATATTTCATTAAGCAGTATTGTTAATTCTTTGATACCAGTCTCGCCTATGTTCTTGATAAGCTCGCATGGTATACCATCGGGGCCAGTAGCTCTGTTCGGTCCCTTGAATATATAGCATTAAAAAACCAAACTTTATTTATTTAGAAATTTAATATTGAGATCGTCGGAGAATATATGACTTCCCAGCCCGTTGTGGTTTCCCCAGATAACTCAGATGTATTGCGGGTTGGCGCCACACACAAAGCGAAAAAAATTTAAAGCGAAAATTCACATTTTTGCATGTATCTTGCAAACGCTGAAGCGTTTGTGAATAAGTGATACATCGTTCGATAGAACTTTCAAATACAACATTTTCTAAATATAATGTTCTCTTCCAACTTTTATACTTTTCGTTTAAATTGAGAAAAAGTCAAAATTTGACCCTATAAAAGGCGACATCTTGGAAATTTTTTTGTAGCATTTTGGTTGCCTTAAAAACATCGACATTTTATCCATTTGCATGACCAATCTATCTCTTATAGTTTGGTTACAAAATTGGAAAAACTTAGTCTTTTGACACAATCACGGACAGAATAACGTTTTTATAAAATAATAATAGCCGCTTCGTTCCAGAACCTTTGCATATGTAATGTAAATAAATGCTTTATTTATTTAACAAATGATTATCGAAATCTGAGAATATACGATTTCTCAGCTCTTTGTGGCCTTCTCCACACTCCTATCACATGAAACCTTCCCGCTTAACTCAGGTGTATTCGGATTCTGCCACAGACAGTTCATGGTCATCCTCCACCCTCTCCGAAAATAAGTTTATTTTTATACTCTTTCCATTGTCTACAAGATGGAACCTATCCACTTGCCTAATTTCAAGTTTGTAGCATGTTGGGAATTACGCTAAACATTGCAAACACACACACACAAGTATTTTCAAAATTCTTGATTGAATATTTGTTTCAACTCTATTAAGCTTATTCATACGGGTTTTCATTACGGAAAGATCTGAGAAAAATTGCTGCTCAAATTCAGCATTGACATTAAGATGTACATTCTTAATATAACTAACGATGAACATTTAACTCGCCTTTTAATCCTGTGGACTGTGAATTTACAACTGGTTAATAGTTATAAATCTAAAATCACATCAAATTTAAATGTAAAGACTACATTTAATATGAAAAAGCAAATTTTTACTACTAAAAAAATATGGGAACTTTACATATAAAATAGTTATAAAGCATCAGAGAAAAGTCGTTATTTTAGGCTTGAAAAAGAAAAGACGTAATCTTTTCGAAAATTTGCTTCTTCGTATTAAATGTAGTCTTTACATTTAAATTTTTTGTGATGTTAGAAATATTTAATAGTAGAAGATTTGGGAGAAGTGATCTACTAAAAAAATATGGGAACTTTATATATAAAATAATTATAAAGCATCAGAGAAAAGTCGTTATTTTAGGCTTGAAAAAGAAAAGACGTAATCTTTTCGAAAATTTGGTTTTTCGTATTAAATGTAGTCTTTACATTTAAATTTGGTGTGATGTTAGAAATATTTAGTAGTAGAAGTCCTAAAAGATTTAGGAGAAGTGATCTACTAAAAAAAAATATGGGAACTTTACATATACAATAGTTATAAAGTTTGAAAATTTTTTGTTTACCTATTACATTAATTATGATGCAAAAACGAGCTAAGTCATACATTCTCGTGAACAGCAAATTACATTGCAAAGAGCAGGCCCTGGAATACGTTTTTAAAAATTTATGACAGAATTTTCTACAAATTATTACTCTGTATCAAGTTTCTATTTTATGTGTTTCTATTGCAAATATTCATTTAAGATTTATATTTAATTCTTAATTGTTCGAATCCTTTGGTACAGTCGAACCCCGATTTTACATTCCCGCAAATTATGTTTTCCTGTCATTTACATTTTTTTATCGGACCCCGTCAATTTTTCTATTATTATAAAATATTTTCCCCCTGTATTTACGCTATCGAAATATCAAACATCCATCGATTTCAGTTATTTCTGCGAAACGGAGTAAAAAATTGTGCGAAAATTGATCATAAAATAGCGACTATCAGCGTAAATTTCGCCATAAATAAATTAAGATTAAAACATTCACCAAACAAATAAATTAAAATACACGATCGATTTTAGTTAGCAACCGTTAACTGTCTTCAGGCGTTTAAATATGATGCAAAACACTCCAATAGAAATCCGTTAAATAAACAAATTAAATCGAAACAAATTAATTTTTAACATGTTCTTAGTTAAACCTATGCTGGTATTTTTGATAGCGTGATTTTGGATGAATAAAAAAGTGTAATTTTAAAATATCATTAATTAAATACTATATAACAAAATACTAAATTTATTTAAACATAAAACTAGCTTGTTGTATGAATATGAAATCTTTGTACATCTGAAGTATTTTATCGATTACACATAATCTATATTCCTATGCAATTTTAAAAAATATGGAAATATTTAAGAAAAACATTATTCAGGCAATAAGAGTAATAGAAGTTTGCGAAAAATTATTAAACAAGCTTTTAAAACTATTGATTTTAAATCATTTTTATCCTCAGTATAAATAAAAAGTAGAATAGTAGGTAAAGTTAAAATTAAGGAAATGTAAATAAAATAAAAAAAAATACAATTTAAAATTTAACTTATCACTTGGAAATTCAATATAGAGTTGAATATACCGAGTTGGTATAAAATAACGTGAGGTGTTCAGAGCCCTCTTGAGAGGAATGTATTGGATGAATCGTAACAATATTCGGTGGTCATACAGAGTTGAACATGCGATTTCGATTTCTAAAACATAAAAGTCACCAACAGGGGAAAATGTAACGCTACAAATGTTGTACTACGTATGAGTAACGAATGAGTAATTGTCAAATGAGACAGCACACATCAAGTATCGTAACAATATAGACAACATTTAATGGTAATTACAAGTAAGGTTCCATATGACCATCATTGTGATGCATGCGGTGCACGACATGCACGGCGGCTCCAACATATATCACGGAGGCTCCAACATACAAATTCATTCGACGGCGGCTCCAACATACAGGAATGAATTTGTGCATCTATAATTTAATTCGATATTTCAATGTCGGGATATCGGCGACAGGTCCTTGTTACACATTGTATTTATGAAAACCCCACAGCCAAAAGTCAGCAGGATTGAGTCCAGGCGATTTCGGTGGCCATGCTGTGGGAAATGCACGACTAATGATTCTGGTGTCAGAGAAATGTTGCCACAATATACGCTAAAGAATCTTATTAACTAGATCCCTCGGAGAGTGCTCTTGGGAATATTAGCGTCAAGGAAAAAATAACTGAAATTATGCAAATAAAGTTAAACTGTTAAAAAAAAACACATACTTTTAGCTATTGCTTTTTTCGTACAGGAGAAAATTTCTAACAATCGCAACAAGACCTCTCGTGCCTCGCACATTAACAATTCAAAAACACAATAACAATAGCAACGTTCGCAACACTCCCCCCCTAAAAGTGTATACTTGCAGCAAAAAAAAAAAAATTGGTTAGTCTTAACCCACAGTTTATAAGTTTATAAAGTCACTAGTAAAGACAAAGTCACAAATTCTGTCCTTCAAATTCTAAAGGATATAACAATTGAATAGGACGTTTTACAACCTTACCGTCAGGTAGCAAGACACGGCACGAACGGATGCATCCGTCTCGTCCTTGAAGCACTTCTTTTATGACACACGTCTTCCACAGATGACGTACTGTTCGTCCATCATCCAGGAGGACGAGTTGCCCAACCCGCAGTGGAAGTGTTGCACCAATGTTTCGACGTTCGTGAGCTGTCCGGAGCATCAGCAGGTAATCAGTCCGCCAGATCTTCCAAAATCTGTCTGTGATTGCCATGCGAGCCTTCCAAAGTTGTCGTATATTTGGAGAATCACATAACTTCGGTGACGTCAATTTGGAAGGGGATGGTGAAACAGTGAGACGTCTCCCAATGAGTAGATGACCCGGAGTGATCACTTCTTTGATGTCTTCTGATACGTAACCAAGAGAGCGGGAATTGAGCACTCACTCAACTTCCTCTAATACAGTACGCATCTCTTCAAAAGTTAACATTGCTCGTCCACACGTTGTTTTGATTATGTCCTTCACAGAATGAACCATTCGTTCCCACATGCCGCCCCACCATGGAGCCTTATCCACGATGAATTTCCATTCAATGCGTTTCTCTGTAGCTAACTGCATCATCTTTGTCCAAATATTTAAGTCCTTTGCTGCACCTTTAAAAGTTTTTGCATTGTCAGACCATATAACCCGACATAATCCTCGGCGCGCTATAAAACGACGAAAAGCTAACAAAAAATCGTCAGCAGTCATTGATTCTACCAGTTCAAGATGCAACGCTCCAGTGACTGCACACGTAATTAATAGAAAATAGGTTTTCTTCTGTCCTCCCTTACCTTCACGCACAAAAATTGGTCCCGCATAGTCCAAGCCAATTACTTCGAACGGGTTAGCCACATTCACTCGATCAGAAGGGAGAGGTGCTTCCACCATTTGTGCTGGCTTCGCACGGCGCCTAACACAAATTTGACATGTCCTTAACACCTTCGACACTGTTCGTCTAGCAAAAGGTATCCAAAAACGTTCACGAAGTTCTATAATTGTCTCGGAAACGCCACCATGAAGCACTCTTGTATGAGCTTCAAGAATAATGAGCCTTGTTGTCCATGCACGACTACTCAAAATAATTGGATGCTTGGTTTCGAATTCTAACATGGAGAAATGAAGTCTTTCGCCCAGACGTATTAATCCATCCTTCGCTAATTGAGGATCAAATCTATATATTGTATGTACTATCCACTGATTTGCCTTCATATAACGCTTTATATCGGCTTGGAAACATCTGTTTTTGCTCATGGATTAATAAAGTAGTTTCTGCTCGAACAAGTTCTTGAACTAACAAATTTCCATGTAATTGCAAGTTGTTTGGCGCACGACACACTGCGGAAAAACGAAATATCCAACCAATTACTCGATCAACCTTTTTCCATTAATATAGCTAAAGCTGTTTCCCTTACTTCGGTCATAGCTTTTTTCTCATATACGTCGTCCCTGCTTTGGTCCATGCCACCAGAATTCATCACTGATTAAAGCTCTGGCTGAGAGTCCACGAGTTAATTTATCCGCTGGATTGTCTTCAGTTCGTACGTGAGCCCATTTACATGTTTCACATGAGTTCTGAATCTCTCTCACTCTATTTGCAACGAAGGTCTTCCATTTCCTGGCCTCTCCACGAATCCAATGTAAAACAATCATTAAGTCCGTCCTGTATGATACAGGAATTGACGTAGATAGACCATTTCTCAATCTTGCTACTAGGCGGACGCATATTAAGGCAGCCATGAGCTCAAGTCTTGGAATACTAAGTGATTTAAGGGGGGCTACACGGTTCTAACTTGCCACCAACATACTTGTTTTTATGTTGCCTCGTTGTTCCACAATATATATCACAGCACCGTACGGATAAATTTCATTTTATTACTGGTGATATTTCGCGGAGAATACCATCTTCCCGCTTTTTCAAACCGTTTTAAATAACAAAGATTAACTTCCATTACATTTCCCTGGTTTGCACGATACAGATATATTATATTACAATAATTTAACACAACCTATATTTACTAACAATGTAACAATGTATTACATATTATTGTAATATAATATGTCTGTATCGTGCAAACCAGTGAATGTAATGGAAGTTAATCTTTGTTATTTAAAACGGTTTGAAAAAGCGGGAAGATGGTATTCTCCGCGAAATATCACCAGTAATAAAATGAAATTTATCCGTAGATGGAGTTTCTAATTTAATTTAATAGTACAAGATAGAATATGAAGTACAGCACCGTACACTTGTTCACTGGCGTCACAAAATGCATGAAACTTACGGCTAACGTCATCCTCACTTCTTAGGGAGAAACATCTCGGAACACTTAACATTTGTAAGTCCGGTAACTCCAGCATCCACTGATTCCAATCAGTTCTTAATGGAGGTTTAAATTCTTCATCCCATGCTTAGTTAATTTTCCACAGTTTTTGGAACAAGACCTTTAATCTTACAGTAAACGGTGCAACAATGCCCAGAGGATCAAAAATTCTTGCTATCGCACTAAGAACAATTCGTTTCGTAGGTTGTTTCTCGCTTAGAAAGTTTTAAGTCCTGTAACATCGAAGTGAAGAGTATCTTCATACTGATGCCACTTCATCCCTAAAACTTTGATAAATTCCTCCTGGGATCTCTCACTGTATTCCTTCTTACCGCATTCTTCTTCGACGATAGATTTACGCAATCTCTCATCATTTGTGGCCCATTTTCGCAGATTGAATCCTGTTTCTCTTAACTGGAGTTTACCCTCAAAGAAAATACGCCAACCTTCAAAACTGGAAGGAACGGATCGCACTAAATCATCTACATACATGTTTTGAATAATTGACTTGACGAATTCAGGTTCCACCGATTCCACTCGACGCAAATGAAGACGCACTACCACTGCCAGCAGAAACGGTCCACAATTTAATCCAAACAAAACCCTTTTTATTCGATATGTTGTAGGAACCACGGGATCCCCAAACTTCCAGTCCTTTAACAACCACAAAAATCGAACCGCATCTCGATCACTCGGATCTATCTCTACTTGGAGAAAGGCCTTTTCCATGTCTGCCGTTAATGCCTCAGGATGTTGTCGAAATCGCAAAAGCAAGTCCATCACATCTGGGTTTAAGTGAGGCCCGGAGTGGAGGCAATCGTTCAATGATGGTCTTCCGAAGGAGGCATCAAATACAATTCGTAATCTCGTTGTGTCATGGTTGTGACGGAAAACGGCCTGATGTGGAATATAATATTCAATTTCGTTATATTTTTCTGGTTCCTTCACTACTTCTGCATGTTCATTACACAAATATTCCATCATTGTCTTATGATACAACGATATCCTATCCTTGTCCTCACTAAATCGTCGCACAAGGATATAAAATCTTCTGAGAGCTTCAGCCTTATTTGATTGCAATTCAAATTTACGTTCATTCCACGGAAGTTGCACTTGATAACGGTCCCCAACTTGACGTATCGTGTTGTATGCTGTTTGCTCGACATCATCAGCGTTCTTTACGATTGTTTCATCTTCGGCAATACCTAAACTTTCAAGGCGCCAAAATTTTTCTACCTTTTTTGAAAGTTCACTGTCTGCGTCGCCGTAATCGGTGTTATTGATGCATACATTAAATGTATTCAAATGGAGACAGTCCACTGTAGATGAGTTTCCATCTTCTGGTCCGTGAACATGCCATCCAAAGATTATTTCAACTGCTGCAAGACGATCCGTCAAACGAACATTATTGCCGGTCGCAACAGTCCAATGCAAATCTCCTCCAATTAAAATATCGACACCGTCTAAATCATACACTGCGCTAGCACCAGGATCAGCTAATTTCAATCCACGTTTCTCCATCTCTCCTATAATTTTATCGGTTGGAACAAGAGAGTATGTTGAGCATACAGAATCAGACTCACGTAGAACAACTTCTATACTTTTCACCCCATCATTATCAAATAGACGAATACGCACTTTCTTGTATTCTCGGAGCCCAACAGAACCATGAGAAAACACACTAATATCAACCTTTTGTCTTCTAACCATCTCTGCTCCCACTAATTTAGACAGACGACTACTGATAAAACTCATGACTTCCTCCATCTAGAATTAATCTGGCACGCACTTGATGTTTTTTACCATCGACCAAAACAACCACTGATTTCAATAGAACAACATCATCACGAGAGTTCAATACGTGATTTGCTATAGCTTGAGCGGGAGGGCACTCTTCCTTCTTATCTTCCCGCAACTCAACGTTCTCCTTCAGTGCTGGACAAAGTGCAGAATGATGAGAGCCTTGACAATTTCTACAGACGGATTTACGTATAGGACATGACCGCGAATTGTGTCCAGTCCACAGACAATTAAAACATTTACGCAGTTGCTTTAATTTCTCCATTCTTTTACCCACCGATCTCATGTCACAATTAACTAGCAAATGCTTGTCGCTGCCACAAATCAAACATTTACGCACCCGAGGCTTCCTTTCTGTGCTATTTGCAACCACGTGGAACGCAGACGTAGATGCACTTACCCTACTTTTTCCAGTTTTTGACTCATTAGCAATCGAACCTGTAGCTTCATTCTCCTTACTTGGTACATCTCCCACGTAACAAATACGTTCTCTCACTTCGACTTCTTCTTTCATGAATTCAATGAAATGCTCTACATTTGTTGAGCCTGACTTCATAGTTTTACGCGCTCATTCAAGCTGTAATTCCTTCGGCAATTTCTTAACTAATGTAGGGACTAACATAGCTCTACACGCTACGACGTCGACTCCTAAGGACTTAAGATTTAAGACTTTCACCTCTACCTCCGTAGAGGTAATAGCTCCGTAGGCTTATCGTGTCATTTCGAGGAACAGGCAACTGAAGCAGGACAGCGATAGTTCCGTCAATAATACGCTCTGTACGTCCAAACCGTTGCTTCAGTCGATCCACTGCTGTCGCATTGTTCTCCTCAGTTATTGGAAGCCCTTCGATACATTTCAAGGCACTATCCGAAACTTCACTTCGAAGGTTGTTAAATTTGTCAGTGGCACACAAGTTAGCCTTTTCATGAATTTCTGACGAAAACGCGTTCCAGAAACTGGTCCACTTTAAAATATCTGCATTAAATCTTTGCAGATCGAATTTAGGAAGTCGTATTGATAGTTCTCCATTCCTTGGCGTACTGCTAGAAACAAACCCAGACCCAAGCTGGCTCGGAGATGGACTTCCAGTACAACAATTTGACAGAATACGGTGTAACCTTTCTAACCACAGAGTAATGTAATCATTATACTTCATGATTCCTGCCATTTCTTCGTCAATTTTTTCTTCATTCAGTTCGAAGTCTAATTCAACTTGTTGATTCAAATCATCTAATACAATCCTTCTATTTTTTAACTTTTCTA
>JAFIDM010000006.1:9514808-9530991 GCA_023159025.1 Thereuonema tuberculata | reverse complement strand
CTCGTTCATTTATTGTTATAATGTAAAAAGGCTTGAAGAAGGGGAGACGGTAAATTTTATCTCCTTGAAAATTCGTTTTTTCAGTTAATAAATGTAGATTATGACATTTATTTTCTGGTGGTTGATGTTTAATAATTTATTTTCTGGTGGATGATGTTTAATAATTTATTTTCTGGTGGATGATGTTTAATAATTTATTTTCTGGTGGATGATGTTTAATAATATATATAGAGAAGATTTAAGGAAGAAGTATAGTTTGTTTGTATATAGTTAAGATTATTTTATTAATGAAATGGAATTGATAAATTATATAAGTATTGATATTTTCTGATTGTAGTGTTCATCATCGAAATATGATGTAAAATGTGGTCCAGCTACCCAAATCAAAGAAACAAATACAATATTAGGAAGATGTGTAGTTATCTCAAATATAGGTAAATTTACTACATTGTATTTACTAATTTCTAAATTTAAAATTTCTAAGTTTGAAGTAATATTAAACTTTTCCTTTAATATTATTTTCCTTTTCAAACTCTCCAACCTGAAATAAAAAAATCTGCTCATATCACAACTTTAACTGTGGCTATGAAGTAACTAAATGATACAAATCCAAAATCGAAGTATTGCATTTCGTAATAAAAATTGCTTCTCAGGAATCACCAAGAAAAATTGACGAGTAAAACCTTCAATTCAATGCAATTTAAAAAAAAATGTTGTGAAGCTTCGTATTTAAAACAATCATTGTTACAATTTCATTCACTGCTGAATATCGATTTAATATACACTGGGTTCCATTAAATTTAAAAAAAAAATCTATATTTCTGCAGTAAACGAGTTGAAATGCACTAAAATTTAATATACGAATGAAATATGATGATATTCAAAAGAATGGCGATGTAATCGGTTGATGTAAATTAGCTGCAGCATAAAAAGGTTCATTCGTCAGATGTTCATCAATTCATGTTCGGGTTGTAAAGTAAGGAGTTTGAGATCGTTGGTGCGGTAATGACATTAGAACATCAATTAAACGATGAATTTTGCAGGTAGACATTACAAAGATTACAATTAGGCAAAAATCGGAGAAGGAATAACTGAAATGAAAAAGATTTCATGTGGTTTGAACTGAAAACCCATATTTCGAAGTTAGTATACACGGATGAATCCCGATTTGCTTTGCGAAGCGATACCAGGAATGCTGTGAACTGAAGAGAACGAAAAACAAGTTATCATCTATCTAACATCCGCCAGAAGGATATTAAAAGTGGACATAACGGTTTAGTTTGGGACTCCATCTCGTTTTGTGAATGCACGGATTAGTCTTGATTTCCTTCCAAGAGGAAACATGAATGCTAGATGACATAGGTTTCATGTCCTACGTTTCCTATTATGTATATCCATTAATAGGCGATCCATTTCGTCTACAACACAATTATTCTCATGAAAACCGAGTTATGTTGATTGATCTACACATTCATGCACAGATACATTGATCGTTCGATACATGGCAAGACTGGTCTCCAAATCTTAATCCTACCTAGCATGTCTGGGATACTTTTGGTAAAAATTAGTGCCTTGAAACCTCTTTCTTAGATTAGAAGAGCTTTAAAGAACAATAATTATAATAAATAATAAAAAAATAATGGGTTACATTTATGGTTTTTGCGAGTTGCTGTGAGATGCAATGAAAATGAACGTAGAAAAGTGTTTCATTTGTGATGTGATGTTTCAAGAAGATGACGATGTATCTGTACTCACTGAAAGAGGAGTGACTGGAATTCAAAAACATGCAAAGAGAGAAAAATATCTCAGTTTCACGTTTGTGTTGGGAAGTTCACGAGAAATGTAGAGCACTTTTTATTAACTTGTAAACTCCGTTCCAGGAGAAAGAATCCCAAAACTTCTAGTTTCTACGTTCATATGAAACTCCGTTTGATTTTAGAAAAAAAATCGTTTTTTCTGAAATACTGAGTTAAGTTATAAAGAATTATTTCTGAGTAACAATGAAAATAAACAAGCCCTCATTGCTCAGTTATCGGAAAAGTTACAAGAAGCTGGGTATAAAACAAAGCAAGCTCATCAAAGCAGTGATGCAGACGTCATGGTCGTAATGGAGGCTATAGAGTCGGCCAAAAACATCCTAAAGCCATTGTTGGTGTCCTCGCCAGCAATTCTTCTCATACCATTCCTTCATCATTTCAAGAAAACATATGTGATATTTTCCTTTGCCCAGAACCAAAGAAATATTCCAAAAGCATAAATATGTATGATGTTATGATAATAGAAAAGCTTTAGGTGATGAATTCTCCTCTCACATCTTATTTGTTCATGCCATATTATGATGTGATACCACCTCCAAACCATTTGGATAAGGAAAAAGTGACTCCATAGAGTTGCTAAGAAAATCAGGCAGCTTCAAAGAAAGTGCTGCTACATTCCAAACTTCACAAAAATCAACAGAAGAAATTGAAAATGCAGGTCTTAATGCCATTATATCGTTGTACGGAGGAAAAACACACCACATGATACGAGACTTCGAACTTTCACTTCAAAGGCAACAAAATCATCAATACATGTGAAACCGGAAGTTTTGCCTCCTACAGAGGATGCTTGCAAATTTCATTCTCTCAGAGTATATCATCAGGTACAGCAGTAGATGGGTATTCATATGGATCCATTACAGTGGGGATTTTAAGTGAAAGATGGAAGATTGATTCCCTTTAGAATGAGTCAAGCACCAGCATCAGATCATTTATTAAAATTTGTGAAATTTGACTGTATCAAGAGTCAATGTTCAACTCTGCAATGTGTGTGCAAAAGACAGGGAGTAGTGTGCACAGATGCGAGAACGGATTGTCGAGGAATAAGCTCTTGCAATTTAATGGAAGTAGACATGGACGATGATTGAAATGATGTACTATTCTTGTACTTAGGAGTGTATATTTTCTTTTTGAAATTTTTCATCCTTTTGAAATAATGTAAAACAAAAAAAATGTAAATAAAATATAATGTCAAAACTGTGTTTGGCATATTTGGGTCATTCCACAGAAAACGTACCTTTTTACGTACAAGGCAATTATTTACTTAAGAAATATTCAAAGTTCTTCTTTCAGTGGTTATAAACAGCAATACAAACGAAGGAAGATATGAACATTGGTATTCTTTGTTCTTTCATCTTATTTCTATTAAATTTTTAAACAATAGTGAAGATATGTATACCTCCGTTACGTGTCACAAGTGCTTCGTCAGAAGGGTGGTTAATTATTTCATGAATTTAAGGAAATATTGAATAAGTGAGTCATATTGTATTTCTTACATTAAAAGGTGAACTTCAGTTCGACATAAAAAAAAATGAGAAAATGTTAGCTTGAACATATGTTTTTAGGTTTGAAAGTTTGTCACAGACTTTCCCTGTATCCTCCGTTCTGAAGATATTTTAACAAATTCCCATTAGATGGCAATGGTATTCACAAAGAGTGGATGAAGGAGGAAAAGACGCCACTTTGTTTTAGCTCTATCTTGTGTTTGGAGTAAAATAGTATGGTTTAACTATATTCTATCTAACAGTTTCTTTAGGATTCTCAAGACGGTTCTAATCTTTGTGTATCCTCCGTTCTCAACTTAGACAAATAAATAACATTGAGAAAATACATTGAATTTGTTGAAGTTATTCTTAAATACGATTCAATTACATTTTAAAGGATGTTCACGAGCTAACCTCACAATAAGCATGACAAACTAGGGAAATTTTGCAGAAATGTATCCTCCGTAGATGTATCCTCCGTTACATTAACATTGAATGGAGGATATTAATTTCGTAACAGAGGGTAAAAAATCATTTATTTAAATACTATGAGTCTCAGTAATTGATTTAGTATATGTACTATATTGTTTATTATCATTATCTCAATAATTAATTTAAAATATTAATGATTATGGAATATTTGTTTATTATTATCGGTAAATTTCTTTTCTGCTATTTTGCGATAAGTTAATGTTCTGTTTAACCACTCAGTTTCAGAATAAATTGAAATTTTACTTAAATTATGAGTTATGCTTTTAAAATATGATAGATTTCATTACTGTATCTTATACTCTGTTACAGTTGTGTATCCTCGTCCATATCAAAATTTTATTTTATTCCTTATTTCATGAAAAAGGAATAAACAATGTAACAATTCATTTTATAATTCATAGAAGCAATAATACTGCTTAGAAAATAAATTTCAGATTTGTTTGTCAATATTTTTTTTTTAATATTTTTGTCTCTTAAAAGTTACGTTTTCTGTGGAATGACCCATTTACATATAGTTATCGTTGTTTATTGTATTAATCCCGATTATTTGTTATTATTGTCTTCAGAAACAATATTTGATGGTATTTTTGACTTTCCCGTCCCAAGAAACATATAAAATGATACCACACATGGGCATATAAACATTTATATTCTATACCTCAAATAATGTACAGCCATTTTGAAAAATCCGCCATATTGGATTAACGCGTCATCATAGAGTGGTAGACTTTTCACCATCGTTTTCTACGAAAAATTTTCAATAAGAATCCACTCACAGAAATTGTATTCCAATTACTTTGAGGTTAGCCCATTTTTTGTGCTAATTTGCCTAGACTAAAAGAAATCAAAAGCATACAGATTACTTGACCAAACAAGTAACAAAATTCGTATCACAAGAGAAGTTAAGTTCGTCGAAACACTTTCCCACCATTCAGTGAAATGTAATAAGAAGAAATACAGGAAAAGAAAGATATATTAAGTTTAGGGGGAGGATACCGAAACGACATCCGATGATGAAGAAGAAAATCATTCCTACTGTAATAAAGACAAAGAAGACGTCAACAGTCAACCATTAAGAATACCGTAGAGATCAAACAATGGAAAGCCCCATGTAGGTTGATTTAGGAAGCATACACAGCACGTCATGTTCCAGATATTGAACCGAAAACTTAGAATGAAGCAATCCAAAGTGCAGATAAATACCTTTGGAAACAGGAAATGAATGAAGAAATGGATTTGAATATAAATTTCTTCAAAGGGATTGGAGGGAAAATCCTTCTTTCGGATGTTGAACCTGGAGGGACTCTAAAATCATGTTTAACAACTCTGCAAGATAACGAAGCTATCTGCGTTAGATTTAGGGTTCCCAAATACGAAGAAGACTTCATTTTTCTTGCCAAACTGTCATTTGGTACCATTGAACCAAAGGAAGTCCTGAAACCATCAGATTTAAACGCTCATTACTCAAGAAATTGGAAGCCTCAAGTAGGGATATCACGTTCCAACTAAAATTCCAAAATTCCATTCCATAGGACTTCATTGGTTTCTTCAGGGTACAGAATTTTAAGCCATTCGTGTTTTGCTGGCCGTTGTAATGCAGTAATATGCCTCCACCCATATCTTAAACATACCACTTCTCGAGATATAGTGGTAATTATAGGCAAGGTGCAAAAAGGACAGATATAACTACCAGCAACAGGACAGTTAAGGTCATAATCGTTATGGTGCGGATAACAACGGTGGGGGAGGATGGAGAGATAACCAATGCAGAAATTATTCGGATGGATATTCAGGTTATCAGAGGTCCAGCAATTACTCGCAGAAATACTGACAAGATCATGATAACGTTTTTGCTCTTGTTGCAAACCAAGTAACCCTGAACAGTGAACTTACAGTAGCTGCAAATAAGGGAATCAGTGTTGATGACTTTTGGGTTAGTGACATTGAGGGAGGTGTTCAGCTATGGCGCTTTATTGCAATGTTTATAATGTTTTGTCTCAGTTACAGCGCTCCTTATGTTTTGTATTAATTCTTCATTAAAAGAGGGAGCCACTTATTGTTGTGTTACCGTTGAATCCATGAAGTGTGTTCGTACGTTTGTTATTTTCGATCAACATAAAGCCAGGTAAAAGTATTTTCGACCTGTAATTTACACTACGCCAACACATAATACGTAAAATATGTTTTCTCTGTCCAAAATAAACGTAAATATTTGCCAGAACTTCAGTAACTTTATCTTTTGTAACTAGTTTTCTTCATTGTTCTATTATATATTCCTTTTGTTAATTTGCTTTGTTAATTGCCTTACTCATGACGCCCACTTGTCTTCTCGACGGGATCTCTCTTAAGACGACTAATGTATAATATCATATATGGATGTAAGTCTTGTAAAATTTTATTGGCAATAAAATTGAATTGAAATGAATTGAAATTAAGAATAATCACAATTCCAAGAGACATAAAAGAAAATACTTTACTTATCGGAAAATAAGAAAATAGTTTTTAACCAAATTCGCTCAACACGAAACATGGCGGGAACCACTGCGGGAACTATTGCTAAATTCGTTTTCGATTTTCTCACAAATAGTTCAAAATATCAATATGTTACACTGTATCATCTGTTATCGTGTTACACCCTGCCCCATGTTCCCCTAATGTGAGGAAGGTCTATCCTAAATTAATGTACAGAATGACAACACTATATTAAGTTACTTCGACTTTAATTCTGGCCTTGTATAATATGTGATGATTGTTGGAGAAAATCAGTGTATCATATAAAAGGTTTTTCTTAAACCACTGTAGGAATATATGAAACATGAATTTCAGATTGCTAAAGTAAAGAAAGAAGGGGTTTTATTGCCATTCTCAATATCATTGTTGTTACTTTATATAAATACACTCTTGTTCGTGAAAAATGAAACACCATAAAGAAAATATGCAAATGAAGTGAAATTACCAGGAAATGTAAATGTAAAACTTACAGGGTATCACATAAAATGACTAAATTTTGGAAATGATTACGCATGCCTAGACTCAGCAGCACCCTCTGAGCTGTCCTGTAAGAGCTGTTGTGAATCCAGACAAGTAGGTTTTCATCATGAGTGAGCTGTATACGTGCCTAGCTGAGTCAGTATGACTCGTCGACGTCAATGGACGCCTTATATCCAAACTATGGAGTTTCAACGGGGCCGAATGATCTGCTTGTGGGAAGTAGGATTTTCTTACCGCGAAATTGCGGCTCGTACGGGACATAATGCTAAGAAAGCGATGTGAGTGTGAAAGCAGTAGAGTGACCAGATCAGAAGTACTCCAAAAGCCGGAAGTGGACCACGAAATGTGACGACAACATGGGATGATAGACAATTCATCCTCATGGCAGTGTCAGAGTGTTCAGCTTCTTCTAGAGAGTTAGCACAACGCTGGAACGCTGCAACAGGTTTGACATTGTTTAGTTCCACAATTCGACGACGGTACTGCGCATAGGACTCTGCATTCCTTTGCGGAGGATTCCCTTGGACCTGAACTTTCAATGCCTCAGGCTACAATGGATCACGAACTCACCCACTGGTGTACATATTAGTATCATGTCGTGTTTTCGGACGAGTCCCGCTTCAACTTGGATTACAATGATGGTCGAATATGCATTAGATGATTTCAAGGTGAGCGCCATCTTCGAGACTGCATTGTTCAGTGTCATACTGCACGAGCGATAGGCGTGATGGTTGGGCATCATAGGCGATCTCGGCTAAGAATTGTGGGTACTCTCAACAGAAACCGCTACATCAGGAAAGTTGTGGAGACTGAAGTCGTATCCTACCTTCAGCACACTTCTGGAGCCATATTCCAATAAGACAACATCCGACCACATGTTGCCAGAAATCTCCAGGCCTTCTTCAAAGAAGGCAGATGTCCCGTCTTCCCTGGTCTGCATGTTCCCCCGATATGTCACCTATTCAACATGTCTTGGATATGATCACTTGGCAACTAGCCTGTCACTGTCTTCCAGCAGACAATATCGATGAACTGTAGACTTGGATAGAAGCAGCCTGGCAGGCGATATCCAAGGCCTGTTTGATTCGTTTCCACGGTGTAAAGCAGCTGTTATTGAAGCTCGTGCAGGCTTTATACCATACTGATTTTTTGCAAGTACTACTGTTACATTGGTCTCAATGTTACTTTAATCGTTGGTTTGTATCACTATTTGTAATGTATATAATACATTTCTTTCTATTCTGACGGTTCCTTCATTTTGTTGCAATTTTCACAAGCATGCATGTATAAAAAATACAACAACTGAAATGCTGCTTTAATTTTTTTTAAATTTCTTCATCGCAGAAACAATGTGGAGATATATTTCGCCGCCCACTGTTCAGCAGCATAGCATACTTTAAGCTCTCTACAAAACACATTTTTAATTTGTAAATAAACTAATTAATGTTGAATAAACTTTAATTGGGAGTGGGATGCTCTAGAAAACCAAATTTCATGGAATTGAATTGCAAACATTACAGTTCACAGGCAGTAAATGTAGAAAGAACTAGACAAACTACATATGGAGAAAATTAACAATTAATTAGTCAAAATAAAATTATTACTTAATGGTAATGCATTTTATTTTTTGAAACAATTATGTTATTATTTTTCTGTTCTAAAATAAATTGATTACATTAGTACTTAAATGAATTACTAATATGACGTAATGAAACTAAAAATAAGTTAGAGATACTACTCAAAAAAGCAGTCTTATTATATTACTATCTATTTACTTTAATCTAGCAATTAATTATTCAGTCGAAACGCTTAAGTGCATACATTTCTAATAACAGCACTTTAATTGGAAGTTATACTGAAAATTGCCCAATTCAAAGTTAAATGGAATGAAATAGCCTTATAGAATTTTCAGAATAGATGCGATTAATTAGACTTGAGGGGAAGCAGAATTGGCTAATTAAAGATAGAGATACTCGATGTTTGGGTTTCCACAGCTAAACCTAGCTCTGAAATGGCAACAAAACAAACAAAGCGCTTCACCCTTTTTCTATGTGAATCTGCCCCAAGCACCGATTTTCACCAAATTTGGCAAACATGTAGATACTTATTAGAAAATATATTTGACAAAGTTTTAGCACGAAAACCGCATGCGTTTAGGAGTTTTTACGAAAAAAAACCCAAACAAATGGAAGTTTTTTTTTTTTTTAAATTATTCTCAAAAAAAATAGAAATATGATTCAGATAGCTAAAATACGACAAAATGATGCAGTTTATTTTATAAGAAACATAGAATTTGTATTTTAGCGGGAATTTCAGAAGCTATTTCCTAAATAGGCAAATTGTGCCTCCTAGTAGAGCGTTATATAAACATTTAACATCAGATTAGAAAAATTCGGGTTCGATTTAGTATAGCGAAGGTCGTTTCAAAATTTTGAAAGTTTTGGAGGATAGATAAAAAAAATCTGAAACATCCAATGAATAACAGTTTCCATAGATTTATACGTAAAAGTCTACGTTGTTGAAGTCTGAGTTCCATGATTTTTATTTCTGAATTCAAACTTGTAATGTTACCAACTGAGATGTTCTTGGCTAAAGAAAAATAGTTTTTATTATAATCCAAGTTTTTACTTGTTAGAAATCATATTTTCGTTCACATCACAGAAATGTTTTGTGTACTGCAAATGTTGATATACAGGTGCCTACAATTAAAGTTCAGCTATTCCACCCACTATACAGTAAAAACTACTTATCGGAATGGCACCAAATTTGTAGTAAGTCGTAATGACTCCATGGGCAGAACAATTATTGAAAAAAAATCCTCTCTAGGGGATGTTTGTAGGCATGTAGAGTATCAGAAATTCGAATTTCCTCTAGCATGTGATCCCTGGTATCACTATGTAAGAATCAGCCACCCACACGTTTTCATTCATATTTTGTGTTCAACTCAAAATGATATTATTTTTAAGAGAATGTCTGTAACTTTCGAAATTGTTTTATCAAAAGGGATTCAATGTTGGATCGTTTTTCATCGAAGAGCGTGGGCGCACAAATCCTACTCCATGTTTCATTACTGGCAATCGATATGCATCATCACTAACCACTTTTGTGATTCTAGAACTCCAATAACGTCAGTGTCTTGATTCAACAGTGTTCATGCAGGATGGTGCGCCTCCACACATCGTCAATTGTAATAAGCAGGTGCTCCGCAATTATTTCAATGCTGACCATGTCATCAGCCGGCACTTAAGCACTGCGTGGCCCACACGCTCAGGAATCTCACTCCTTGGCGATTTTTAGCTATGGGGATTATCTTTAAGATCTGATATATTGTGACAACGTAGCAATCTTGGCAAGATCTTAAAGCAAGCATATCATGTTACGTGCTCAACATTTCCAGGGACACTAGCGTTCAACAGTTGAACTTGCGATTCTGCGATTTCATATGGTAGCAGAAAATAGTAGTAAAAAAATTGAGGATATTGTAACATGACTGTAACCATATCAGCTCTCTACTCCATTGTCATGGTTAACATACACGCCTACAAACGCCACTGGTGTTGATTTCTGGAAAAATTTTTTTTCAATGAATGCCCTTCCAATAGCGGCATTACGACGTACTGCAAATTTGGTGCTATCCCAATAAGTAGTTTCTGCTTTAGAGG
This sequence comes from Thereuonema tuberculata, assembly GCA_023159025.1. Lineage (NCBI taxonomy): Eukaryota > Metazoa > Arthropoda > Chilopoda > Scutigeromorpha > Scutigeridae > Thereuonema > Thereuonema tuberculata. Next base: position 9,520,545 of record JAFIDM010000006.1, on the reverse strand, counting down.
ACGTGGAATAAGTGAACTTTAATTATAGACACCCTGCACATATAATAACTAATATATACTAAATAAACAGCAGAATTTAATGCTCATTCGGATTGGTATATTAATTCTGATTAACATTCTATCCGGATACTGAATATCATAGAAGGAATGTCTGGAACGTAATCTCCCTTATAACATGACAAGGAAGATAAAGATGACTTCGGAATGGGATGGTTGAGTGGTGATCTTCCAAATATGGGCAAAAAGAAGACCAAGGCATCTGATTGTTAAGTAACTTCAATGAGAACTAAAATACCACTTCTAAGGTGGTCATTATTTCTACGGCTTATTTGATATTTACTTTATTACTTGTAGTTATTATTAGTATATTAAATGTTTGCAGTAAAAAAAAATTCTGTAATTTGAACGAAAATATGATTTCTAACAACCAGTTTGAATTCAGAAATATTATAAAACATATAGAACTCAGATTTCAATTAAGTTTTTACGTATTAACCTATGGAAGCTGGCATCCGTTGGATCTTTAAGAAAATTTTTTTAACTGTGCTTCACAAATTTTAATATTTTGAAATGACCTTCTGTAGACTAAATCGAACCCGAACTTATCAGATCTGGTGTTAAAAATTTGAATAACGCTCCGTTAGGGGCTCATATTGCAATTTTCGGACATAAGCATCCAAAATTCCCGGTAAAATACGAGTTCCAAAGATATGTTTTTTATAAAATAAACTACACCATGTTGCTCTCTGAACCTTATTTTTATATTTTAAAGTTTTTTAAGAAAAAAGTTTTGAAAAAAAAAAAAAAAAAACATTAATGCTTTAGATAGCGCTTTTTCAATTTCAATCACAACAATAGCAACAATGGCGTCTTTTGCATGCGCACCAATCACATTTATAACGCAGCTCTGCAACAATCACAACAATCGTAGTAAACGCAACAATTGCGACTTTTGCATTCAAAACAATCACATTTATAATAATAAGGAAATTAAAACAATACCAGGTTTCTTGGATTGCTGCAACCCATTATTAGCAAATCACACATAGGGGGGAGGGGTCAGCGAGTGGTCCTACAGGTTTGAATTTTTTTTTTTTTTTTGACGTGGCCACCTACTTTTTTGATGCTGAAACAATTGGGAAGGTTTCATTCTAATATCTCTAATCATTTGGACACTACAGAGTGAGACATCGAGCACAAAAACAACACCAATAACAGTTCCCTTCTTTTTTTACATGCGAGCTTACAAAAGGGGCCGCTAAAAACCATAATTTTTTTGGTTTTTCTATAATAACTCCTAAGTTCATGCGATTTTCGTCCGAAACCTTTGTTCAAAAATTTTTCTAGTAAGTATTTGTCTATATGTTTGGCAAATTTCGTCCAAATCGGTGCTTGGGGCAGATTCACATAGAAAAACGGTGAAGCTGATTTTATTAACAAAGCTGACAAACAAACTATGCTTTCTAGATATCGGAATAACAAGCTAAGATAAAATCTTGTAACGATATTAGATGTTAAGAGATTCTTTTAGTCTTTTCAGAATTTAATGGGCCGATTACTCATACAGAACTTAAACTGAAGCCCCCTTCATATCCTTGGTTTGCAGTGAATTTTCATTCCCGGGTAAGTGAATGTTTAAATTTATTAATTATTTAGAAAAATATATTCAGAAAATTTTGTATTATATTGCGATCATTTATCGGGATATCAGTAATGTGTTAGGAGTGTTATTAAAAGGTACGGTACGAGAATTATCAGTTCTATTTATTTTTCCAATGCATTAAATGTAGACAGAAGTTACTATTGAAAAGCCAAATCAATATGTCTACTAAGTTGTAGACATATTTATATGTCTACAATAACGAAGTTGTTATTTTATACTATAAGTGAAAATTTATTAACGGCAATATGCAACAGTCATATGAAATTAATTATAATACTGCCAAAACATAAATAATAAAAGAACTCATGAACTATTTGTTATCTGTGTTACTTCTAATGCTATTGTTTTTTTTTAAACTATGAGAACTGGTCAAATGATTATTATCATTGCTCTCATCAAATGATACTGCAAAATCAATTGACTTGATTGCGTTTTTGGAAGCGTCTGCATAGTAAAATGTGACAGATAAAATTGGCAACAATGGCGGAAGATAAAAAGACTTCAGTAGGACGATTAGAAGATTTAATTCGGTAGTTACCAGATGGAACATTATTAATATTTATGCTGACTGTGCGAAAGATTAATAAGCATTAATAAGTTTTAATTCAAAGGAATACTGGATAGACTTCCTACCATGTTGATGAACTCCGAACATCGAATGATCAGTACCATAATAGATTTAATAGACAGTTTTACGGGATACGTTGATAAAGAGGATTCCAAGGATTAATGGTGATGCAAAGTATCTACAGAGAACCATATAGGTTTGTGGAAAAGCTGAAGTAATTTTGATTTAGTTAATTTATTCACAGCGAAGATGTATTTGACGGAAGATAAAGGATTATGTCAAGTTACTTTAGTTAATACAGGAGTAATAAGTTCAGGCTATTAAGATATCAAGCATTTCCTGAAGATTAATCTTACGCTTTAAGGAGTTTATTTCCAACGATATTTAATTGAACTTTTAGTAATTTTTAAATAAACTTTTGAAGTTTTTTAGGAAATATAATCTAAGAGGATATTGAACGGTGTGAACTTTTAATCGACTAATAATGTGTTTAACGCAAGTGTTTTAATTTTATGAATAACTAGATCATTACCCGTGTGCAGAATGATTGATATAGATATTTGAAGGAGATATATGTTCAGATGGATGTTTGTTGATATAGATGATAAATGAAGATCATAGCTTGTATATAAAATTCTTGGTGAAAAATTGACTGTGACTATTCTTTCGAGTGACGATAATCAAATTCTGATGACTTGTGACTTAAACACATAAAGTTGTGCCTGAGTGAAACAATTTTATTTAGAGTCTGTCCTTGAGCTTTATTGATAAACATCGCATAAGAAGGCCTGATCGGAAATTGCTTTTTTGTGAAAACGATCGCTTGGTTCTATAGACATCCTATGGATGAAAACAAAATCTCCTATGTGAGTTCTGTTGTAATTTCGGTTTCTATGAGATCATTATCGAATGAACGGCATTTAATTTCAGTTCGATGCAGTGTCCAAACTTGGGATTGATGTTTTGCAACGATAATATTGGAGATCCAATCTTCAGTGACAAACAATGTTGAGGAATACCACTGAGATTCAATGCCTTCAGATACTCAGGCGGGTAGAGATGTTCGTGTGGTGGATTATCAGGTGTCAATTTTATTAGCACTGAAATACTCTCTAGTCTCTCCTTGTATTCTTAGACTTAAAATTCGATTGATGTTAACGACACTCGTTCATTTGAGTTAGAATTGTCCATTCATTGATTTCAGGTAAGATATTTTTTCTGTGAGCTGGTTGAATTGTTCTATTTTGCTGCAAAGATTACCATGCAATGTTATCATTCCTTCTTTATGTGGTTCTCGATTGTCTCCGATTCCGAGCAAATATTCGGCAAAATTTCTCTGATTCTGGTCATCCTGGTTGATGAGCCGCATATTTATCGTGAGTTTCTTGACTTTAATGTGATTCTCGGTTTTTGAGTTACAAATAGCGATTTTTCAGTAATCTTTCTAATAGAAATAGTGCTTCTTTCTTTATTGACTCTCTTTTTTATTCCAATTGATACTTTTGAGTGGTTCTTGAGTTATAAATAATGATGGTTTTTCAGTTACAACTTGTGATTTTTCAGTATTCTATCTAATAGAAATACAGCTTCTTTCATTCTTGCCTCTTTTTTTCATTCCAATTTATACTTTTCAGTGGTTTTTGAGTTACAAATAGTGATTTTTCAATATTCTACCTAATAGAAATACTGCTTCTTTCTTTCTTGACTTTCTGTTTTTATTCCAATGATACTTTTCAGTGGTTTGTTAGTTACAAATAGGGATTTTTCAGTATTCTATCTCATAGAAATATTGTTTCATTCTTTTTTGACTCTTTTTTTTCTTCCAATGATACTTTTCAGTGGTTTGTTAGTTACAAATCGTGATTTTTCAGTATTCTATCTGATGGAAATACTGCTTCTTTCTTTCGTGACTCTTTTTTTGATTTCAATTGATACTTTTCATTGGTTTTTTGAGATACAAATAGTGATTTTTCAGTATTCTACTTAATGGAAATACTGCTTTTTTTTCTTTACTACTTTTATTATTCCAATTGATACTTTTCAGTGGTTTTTGAGTTTATAAATATTGATGGGTTTTGAGTTATAAATAGTTATTTTTCAGAATTCTACGTTATAGAAATAGTCCTTCTTTTTTGCTTGACTATCTTTTCTTATTCCAACATCTCCTGTGGACACGCGCTTGTTTTTCAATTTCACAAAGAATTTGGTTAAGTACGAATATTTAAGCTATTGCAACGTTTCGGCAATTATAGTTATAGTTGTGATTTTCGTATTACAAATAAATTGCCGGATGTAAAATTAATAAACAATCTTGAGATTAAAAAAAAATTAAATACATTCCTTATTGATGGCGGAAGGGGAAGGAAATATATGTCAAAAAACAATACGAAAAGAACTGTAGTCCCCATGGCCTATTGGATAAAACGTCTGGCTACGGATTAGAACGTTGCAGGTTCGATTCCTGTCGCGGATGTGTCATTGCAGAAATTATTTCTATTTCCATTCTCACAGAAAATTGCGCCGGACAGACAGACAGACAGAGAAATAAAAGATTTTAGTAATATAGATTGTTGATGAACATTTCTTTTTGACATTGATATACAACTCCGGATAACCTATACATCAATATACACAAGTTAGCATCTCTGTTAACATATTCATTTAGCTGATTTTATTCACAGTTGCTTATGGTTACTCCCACGCTATTTTCCACTGCGCAAGTTGATGTATGTTGGAGACTCATGTAGTTGGTATTCTCATTGTGAATAGCTGTAATATATTTACTTAGTAGAATAAATAACTTATTAACATGGCAAGTAACATGTTAATTTTCAATGGCGAGAACTATTTGGATAGAAAATCGCAATTAAAACTTCGTTACAAAGAGATAACGATCCAAGAAAAAAATGAAATTGAGGACACAGATAAACGTCGAAAAATATTGATGAAAGTTGAGAAGGCAGTTGATGTTATCATGGGATCAGTTGATGAAAAGTTATGGTTACTGCTTAAAGAAACAGATGATCTACAGATATTTTTGAAGAAATTAGAAAATAAATTCAATACCACTGATTACTTAAAAATAAAGAACTTACACGTGATCTATACGTTTCTAGCAAAATGTCTAATGAAGATTATATACCAAATAAAATCATGAAGTTAAAAATGATTCTGGCCGAAATAGAACAAAAAGGAGAACAGATCGATGATCGTGAGATTTGTTGGATCATCTTGTCGGGTCTTCCTAAGGAACATTGGTCTTGTGCTGAAAGTCTGCTTGGTCTTCAAAAAGGGGCAAATTTCAACTCGGAACTTATAATCAACACAATCGTTCAAGAGCACCAAAGAAATAAAAGCAGTGGAATGCAAGAAAGCAGACCAAGATGGTCTGATATCAAATCATGTCATAATGGAAAAGCAAATGATAGAAGCCGGGAGAAGAATCCGACAAAACATCGATATATACAGGGTGTTTCAAAAATACACGGCATAATTTCAGGTATGTA
>JAFIDM010000006.1:9456712-9503339 GCA_023159025.1 Thereuonema tuberculata | reverse complement strand
CACACTCACAATCCGCGAGTGGCTACATTTTGCAAAGTGCACAGGGAGTTTTGGATGCTCTGGTATCAACCCGGACACTGTCGCGCTGATTGGCTGCGACAGGTTTGTTGTCCAGCCATCATTTGTGAAGGGTACTTAACAGGAAGCCATCTTCTTCATCACTTAGAATGGTGTCGCACCAGAGCTATCCACACACAGATTGGATCAGCCTACATGCTTTTCAAGTTGTGCAGATGCCAGCCATATCCACGATCTCTCGCAACTCGAGAATCTGTGTCACACGATTGGAGTCGGTTGAAATCAAGATGAACTATGGATTCGGATCAACACCGAAGGGCTACTATACTCCCAGGACATTATTCGAATACTCATCGAATCGATGCCACGACGGGTTCATCAATGTATTGACCAAAATAGAGGTTCCACTTCTTATTGACCATCCTGTATTTTACACCACTGGAGCCTTGTCTGTATCTGAAAAAGAAATCATTTGCTCTGCACCTGTTTGCTATCTTTACATGCAGCATGATCTGTTTTTGAGCATTCCTTCATGGAATAGCATTTTCTCTATCAGGCAGTGTATTTATTTATAGGTTATGAGAGTTGAAAAAGAAGGAACCAAAACAATTCACTTATATTTCATTTTATTACAGAAATGAGATAGCCTTCATTTTTGCTTTAAGTGATTCTGGACGAAATCTTGATGAGTGAATTGGGCTGTAACTAATTTCTCGCAAAACAGAGAAATTCACCTTAAATCTAAATATCTTTTGTATAAGATTTATCGCAAGAAAGGAATTTTCTTCTTGAAAAAGTGGATAGAACAGAATTTAAATTTTCTTGTCAATATTCAGCACAGAATATTCTTGTTTTCATACAGTACATCAGATGCCCATAAATGTGATATTTGTTGGTGCGATAGCCTTAAAGTTTTGACAAAAAATATTCTTCTGCTGTCTTAATTTCAATTCTTTTATCCAAGTAAACAATTATTTATTGGACTTTGCATACAACTTGATAAGCGTGGTGAACTCTATTGCCATTACATATTTTCTGTGCAATAATTTCGACGAAAATAAGAAAGAAAATTGTAATTAGACGATGAAATACATACTTACATCAAACAATGTAAATATTAAATAAAAAAAGGCCACAAATTCTTCTTCCTCCTGAATAACTCTAATATTTTTCAAAAACATATCCTGTTTTCTTCATCAGCTACAAATTGGAGAGAAGTCAATTAAGTTTCTTCTCCTTATATCATAAAAGAACATGAAATAAACCTATGTTCATGTTTATTTTATGTTTTTTTATGATTTAAGGAGAAGAAACTTAATTGATTTCTCTCCAATTTGTATCTGATGAAGAAAACAGGATATGTTTTTAAAATATAGTAGAGTTATTCAAGAGGAAGAAGAATTTGTTGTTTTATTTATTTAAAATTGTAATGATTACAAAATGAATTTAACAATCGAATTAAATTTTATAATTTGGGAATAACAAAATTAATTAGCTGCAGAAAATGAAATTATTGTACTTTAAAAAATAAAAATAAATTTGACATCGAATAAATGAACTGATCATCAAGTATCGTTTAAAATTATCACTTATATAAATTCAAATGAATTCAATCACTTTATAAAAATTGTACAAAAATAGTTAAGTTTAACTTTTATTTTCAAGAAGGACAATAGTGGAAGAAATGAAATAGATAATAAGTAAATGAAAACAATTTACTTTGCACTAGAATTCCAAAAGTGTTTTAATCTTTTACTTTCACCAGAATTTAGCTTAGAATTTTGCTTTTCAATTCATAAATTCAGTTTATAATAAATAATAATCTTGAATTAGGTATTAAGAAATATGAATAAAAGTAACGTTGGGCTACTTCGTTTTGTATTATAAGAAATTTTTTTAACATTTACAATAAATTTTAAGCAATATAATATTAGTAAGTTGACTGCCGACTATATTTTGATTTCCATTTTAATTTTGATTTCCTTGCCATTGACGAAACCATTAATGAACTACTGAAAATCTAGTATCTAAAGAAGACAAGTTAAGTTTAAGTGTTCCACACTAGGCCGATGTGGTCCTTTGCGTTCCGTGACCAACAAAACTCAGTTCGACGACCGCCCTCCTTTAAATCCTGGAAAATAAAACTAGTACCCATTCAACAGAGAGCTGGGTCGATCCCGGGGTCCCGTTTGGAGGAGAATGGTGCAAGGAAAAATTCGAACACGCTATCCCCAACCGCTGCCAAGCTCCCTTACCCACTCGGCTATCAGCAGAGTTAGGCAAAATCATAATTGAAATAATTGGTTATGCATTACATTGTAATTACGAAACAGAACTTATAGATACAATTACACCGTAGTGGTAAACTGGCAATTATAATCACATTGTAATTATAATGACATTTTGTAGTTAACCATTGTAATTGTAATGGTTAATGGCTGGTAATAAACCAATAAATTATGGTAAAAAGAAAACGTTAATAAATCAGCAACCATTGCATCCTTAAACTTTGTTTGTCTAATTTGAACTTATGAAATTGGGTCATTCCATGTGAAATCAACCAGAAAAATAATAATTTTGGACCTTAGTGTTTCAGATTTTGATATCTTTCCTCACATCAACTTATCTACTAAAAAGTATAAAAAATGCAAATTTTCAAATATTTTGGGCTAACAGTTGCTTGATTTTGGCCGTGTTTTCAAATTTTCAAAACACTGTAACTCAATTTTTATTGGTTTTTATTGGCCTTTAACTTGAAATGCAACAAAAGTATCTTAATTTCAAATTAGAATTTTTTTAAACTTTTCAAAAACTAGTTTTTAAAAAAACTCAAAAACACCCCTTTTGATTTTTTTGAAAAAAATATATGTTATTTATAATGTTAATATCTATTTTTGTGCCAAATTTCGTAATGGGACAGCCAGGGGATCATATGGAAATAAAATTTGAAGTGTTATAGTCCATGAAAAAAATGAGAATGCGACTAGCAACCAGATTAAGTTCTTATCGTTCGTTGCGTGTCTAACTTTAAATCAAATATAGTTGATTTAAGACAATCGTTCTGAGTATATCTATAGTTTGTGTATGATCAGTAAATCTACATGGTTTATTTATGTGATATAATTAAATTAAATAAATTAAAATATAATTTACAATTATATTAACAAATTATAAAAATAAATTTCAAATTAATAGTAATAATAACAACAGCATGAATTTAGAAGAATATTCTCATCAATCACATCAGCGGTTACTAAAGTTTTAACATTTTTAATACTTTTTACTGTTTCAGAATTATATTTTTCCCAATTAGTTTGACTGAATAATTTATATTTTATATAGTTTTCCAATCTTTGACCAAAATTATTCTTCAATTTATTGATTTGAAAGATTTTTAACCAATTGTATCGAGTTATTTTTTAATTATTTTGATTTTTTTTCCTATTATCATTCTAAATGTTAACATACAATTTGAGACCAATGTTCATCTGATATCTCAAGACAAGCCTGTTTCACGGTTAATAGGCGATCATCAGTTGAGAGTAGTCAGAATGAACATCGCAGGGCTCATAACGGAGGTGACTTGGAAGTTGTATAAAGAAGAGCAGTGGAACCTCCATGGCTATAAACTAAATACATGCTGTCATGATTATTATTATTATTATTATTATTAATCCTATTAATATTATTATGAATTTCTTTTGTTTCAATTGTTTTCTTTGTAATTGTAAATCCTGTTTGTAATAGCTCATTTAAGTATTTTGTTCAATTTACTTCCAGTGTCCTTAATATTTATTAGTTCTTACTGTACTCAACAAAAATAAGCTAAACATAGATAACTTTATTATATATATATGTAATAATTATATATAGAGAAAAGTTAAATCAGAAAATTATTTTAACTTTTAATTTATGTCACTGCCTAATTTAAAATTTTAGAAAATTATCACCTAGCGGTCTACTTGACAAAAACCACTTGAAAAAACAAAGTAATTCATTTGATATTTTTTAACAATGTATTAAATACATTGTTACATTTAATTAATCAAAATTAATTAAACATTTGTAGTATACCTATATTCAGAACCTGTTGATAGGAATTTCTCATTCCTAACGGGATTGTAACTTTAGTATTTAGAATCATAATAAAAAAAATTGTTATTAATATTTTGAAATTTATTTATATAATTTGATAATATAATTGTAAATTATATTTTGAATTGATTAATTTAATTACATTACATAGATGAAACCATGTAGATTTACTGATCATACACAAACTATAGGTATACTATACTATAGGTATAGATTGTCTTTCATCAACTATATTTTATTTAAAGTTCGACACGCAACGAACGATAAGTACTTACTCTGGTTGCTAGTCGCATTCTCATTTTTTTCGAATGGACTATGACACTTCAAATTTTATTTCCGTATGATCCCCTGGCTGTCCCTTAACGAAATTTGGCACAAAAATAGGGATTAACAATATAAATAATACATATTTTTTTCAAAAAAATCAAAAGGGGCGTTTTTAAGTTTTTTTAAAAACCAATTTTTGAAAATTTAAAAAATTTTTAAATTGAAATTAAGATACTTTTGTTGCATATTAAATTAAAGGACATTAAAAACTGAATATAATGACACCAGTTTCAGCTCTGTAGATTGAACAGTTCTTGAGTTACAGTGTTTTGAAAATTTAAAAACCCGGCCAAAATCAAGCAATTTTTAGTTTTTGAAATTCAATAAGTCGAAAAACTGTTAGCCCAGAAAATGTGAAAATTTGCATTTTTTGTACTCTCTATAAATATTATCAGTGTGCAAAAAATCATCAATTTCTGAAGTGTCGCGGTTCAAACCATTGGTTGATTTGACATGGAATGACCCACCTGCGAACTGTTCCATCCCTCGGACTTGAAATGTTTGTACATTCTCGAACAGTCTAGAAAATCCTAGAAAATTCTGCACAACACTTCGGTCTAGTCTGCTCCGTTACCTGTCCGATTCTCTAGAAATAGGTCTGGAACAGGAAAACCTACACAACATATTAGGGGGTAATTATAACTGTAAATTGTGGAATTTCATTACCAAATTATTTTAATTTTTGATTAAAAAAGAGGAAATATTGGTAATTTTGGAGTTTGTGTATTTAATTTGAAGAAGCAGACAGTCATTATATGAAATGAATATCAGATTTTGTGAATTGTCAACCAAATAATTCAATTACTTTTCAATGACTTTATTAAATAATTGAATTTGATAGTCTGCAAAGTTCTGCATTAGAGATCAATTCAATTACATTATGCAAAGCATACTTGGGATTATATTGTATTGCATTACAGGTTAATACATAAACCTGTAATGCATTAGACGTTAATTGTAATCTGTACTTAGAACACTTAGGGCACATTTAGTTTAGGAATTTAATGAGAGGTGCAACCTACACAGAGCCATGATAGTTGATTTGAGTGGGATCATTGGGAGGGAGGGAGGTTGCAGTTTGATATGTGGTGACTTCTTATTTTATCATAAACAATATAAACGTAAAATAATCTAGTGCAGTGGTGCCCAACCTTTTGTAATCTGGGGGCCAAAATTGACTTTGCTGTGAATCTCGCGGGCCACAACCAAAAAAAAAAGGAATCTCCAGGTTCAACAACCAAAAAAAAAAAAAAAAGGAATCTCCAGGTTCTTCGACCAAGAAAAAATTGTTCAACAACCAAAAAAAAAAAAAAAAAAAAAGAAATCTCCAGGTTCTTCGACCAAGAAAAAAATGTTCAACAACCAAGAAAAAAAAAAAAAAAAGGAATCTCCAGGTTCTTCGATCAAGAAAAAAATGTTCAACAACCAAAACAAAACAAAAAAAGGAATCTCCAGGTTCTTCGACCAAGAAACAAATGTTCAACAACCAAAAAAAAAGGAATCACCAGGTTCTTCGGTCAAGAAAAAAATGTTCGACAACCAAAAACAGCGAATAAAACAGCGGGCCACATGTAACACCTTCGCGGGCCGGATATGGCCCGCGGGCCGTAGGTTGGGCACCACTGATCTAGTGGCACTTGAGGATCGCAACGTGTGGCAGTCAAAATGGTGGCAGTCAATGTGTTAAAGCAATTTCTGTTTCGATACAATCGTCTACTGTATTTTAAAATTATGTTATTTATAATTTTAAAACATGTTTTAATTAAAAAAGAAAAGCAACAACAGGATGGCTTTATTTTATATTTATTTGAACAGCCTCCTTACCCCTTTTTTACATCTTCAATAATTTATGAAGCTCCTATCGTAAACTCGAACATCCACTTTCTTCTATATCATCTATATGTTTTGAAAACATCTTTAAATTTTTTCACATCGTAGTACTATTTGAGCTTTTTTATTGTTTGTTTTTTGATGCTTAAAAACAGTAGAGTTCTTGGTTTAGAAAATCTTTACTTCCTGTCTTTGCTTGGATTTTATGTGGAATAGTAAAAATGGAAGATGAAGAACTGCATATAAGTAAAGCCCCGATTATCCACGAGCACGGCGAAGAATTTTTTTAACTACGAACCTCAAAAAAAAAAAAAAACAACAATTTCAATCCAAGCCAACAACAGGAAAACTATAATACTATAATATTTTTTTTAACAGCACAGTATTGGTTTTTTTTTCTGTTCTTTATTTCAGTGATTTTGACGAAGTTCAAGGGTTTGTGCTTTACTGTACATATTTTAAAAGTTTTACATGTTATGTTTTTTGTACAATAAAACAGTTTTTATGCTGAAATTTTTTTTTTCGTGTTTTACACCTTATTTTTAGTCTTTTTTCGGGTTATCCGCGATTTCCGCTATCAATGGTGCCCTTGCCACCCAATTCCGCGAATAATCGGGGCTTTACTGTATTTTACAAATATGTTAGGAAGCAGATGGGATTTGAAGAAGAAGTATGGTAATGCAACTTATAAATGGTACACAATACCTCAACAACGTTTTCAGCATCTTGTGCAATCCATGACTCGACAAATCCAGGTTGTTGTGAGGGCTAAAGAAGGTCCACCACTCTACTAGATAGGTTTACCAAATAAAGTAGTCTGACAAATTTTTAAAATTCCTCTTTCGTTTTTCCTTTGTTAACTGAGTGACATCATCACCTAGAATTTTATAAAGCCCTGAGAATTCTTCGGATCCCAATTGGATGTTCTTCTCTCGCTGGGTTTGAGTATTTCCTCCCTCCGGTACCAGAAGGCGCCGCAAAGCTTAGCACCAGACTCACACCATCTCATTGACCTTTCATTGGGCTTTTTCCGTATTCAGAGTATGCTACTCAGTTTGTATTCAGAGTATGATAACTACCGAATAGAATATCTCTGAAGCACTCTGATCACTTTGCATGAAAATTATAGTTACCTGCCCGAATACTATGGCACATTTCTACCATCTGCCATTTTCTTCGGCATCTCCATCTATGCCAAGTCCTCTGGCCACTGGGATCGTCTCATCCGGGAAGTCATCGCCATTAAAATTGAAACAAACATAGTTAACAGAGACAATGGGCTGCAACTCATCAGCACGTGGTTAGCAGTCATTGCCTTTTGCAATCAATCACACAGTGCAAAACTTCAGTTAATCTGGACGAAACATCATTCTCTTTTTAATGATTTAAAGTGTTTTTTTAGTCTTCCATTTGCGTGGGGACTTTTATAATTATTTTAATTGACAACACACACGCTACATTTTTCTCAAAATATAAAAACACAATACTAATTTTAAATCAGTATAGTTTTATTCAAAAGTTTAATATAGTAAATTTATCTTTTGCAGATTTTTAACGTGAATTGGAAGAACAATCCTTGCAAAGATCCAAATTCAGTGGAAGACTGCGTAAACAAATGTCTTGAAAACCAACTAATAACTCAATTGCCATGCAGGTATAAATCACTTTGTATTAATAATCATAAATACAAATTTTAACTTATCAGATGGAAAGGAATTCTGACTTTCTCTAAATTGTCAGAAAACCAAGGCTAATTTTACTATTTCCTGATTTCCTTGTTTCAGAAGTTAGTTAAATTAGATATTTATTCCATCTGAAAAAAAGCGATGCAAAATAAATCCACTGAAAGAAATATTAATCAGCTCATTTTTTTGTGAAAAGATGTATTTCACTAAGAAATTAAAGTAGAATGAAAGCGGTATCTTTTGCATTCGATTCCTGCCCAACTCTGTATTAAAAAGCATGTTTACAATCTATCACGTTGATGTTTCTTGTCAAAACCTAACATTAATGTTTTGTTTCTTGTACATACTTTATCAGAAATAGTTCCGTAGGAAATGTTGTTTATATAAAGAGGTTGTTCATGAAAATTTTTATTATTTTTTTTTATAAAAAGTGAAAACTCCCTTTGGTTTTCGTAATTTAATTAAATTTATTCCCTGCCATTATTAAATGATATTACACTAAAACTTTATTATTAATTAAAGTAGGATATATGAACAACTAACATTACCTGAATAACAGGAAAAATCATAAGTTTTGAGTTTTCTACTATTTAGTAATGCTTTATTAAAGCTATTAACGTAATTACCAAGTTCTTTTATGAGAAACAATATAGAAATAGATTCGTTTGCTTTTCACGCATTGAGCCATCGTTTGCTGTCGATGATGGCTCAATGCATGAAAAGCAAACGAATTTACGAATTTGTGCATTCCGATTTTTTTTTCGTTTTCATATTACATTTAATGCACGTTAAACCTTCTTACTTATTAATTTTTCTCCTTTGCGTTAGGCTTATCTTTTTATTAAATGCCTTTGTGTCCAGCGCTCAGCGGGCCAAGGTAATTGTTCTGTATGTTTTACAGCGATTGTTCTATTGTTGTTTGCTTTCTACTGAGTCTCACTTCCGAGGGAGGGGTAGGGAGTCATACTAATGCGTCCTGAGCTTCATCATCGAAGCTAAATCTGGCTGATGAGTCCAAATAAGGTCGAAACAGCTGTCCCAGATTGCTGTCGATGATGGCTGAATGCGTGAAAAGCAAACGAATTTAAGAATTTGTGCATTCCCGAGTTTTTTCCCGTTTTCATAATAAATGAAAGTTCTCAATAACTTCTGTTTTAATTTTCGATTGAATTGATAATTGAACTTATTAAAAATAATATTTATTCTAACTATTCCATTTTAAAATGTCTTAAATACTATATTCGAATATATTTAATACGACATTTTAATTCTTTATAGATGTATTCTTTTCTTAATATTGACAGGCAATTTTTATATACTGAAAATTTACTCGCTAACTGAAATAAAAAATTATTTATTTCATTATGAAATAATTTTGAATCATTTCATTTTGTTTTCAAATTAGATTACCTTTTATAAACAATTCCTCTTTGAGACAATGTGAAAATTCCAAAAACTTCAATGAATCCTGGGAGATTTCCAACAGAATACTACAATCAAAAGCAGACTGTAGATCAAGCTGTCCACGAAAGTGCTTTGAAAAACTACAGTTTTTTAGCTGTGAAATGGTAGGAAGCGGTTTTGAAGAAATTAGTATTACTATGCAAATACTTGAAGAACAGAAGATGGTAATTGAAGAGACAGAGAAATATACAATTTCACAATTTCTGGCAGATTTTGGAGGAACCTTAGGAGTTTTTTTAGATATAAATCTCTTGGTAGTCTTTGAGATTATTGAAGTCATTACAGAATATTTTTACAAGCAGGTAATTTTTCCTGAGTCAAATAATAGAATTAAATAATATTACTATTTATATTTAATTAGTTTTTCGATATTCATAAATTTGAAGAGCTTATTAGAAAATCCTTCGTTAATAATCTTTCGTTTTATTATGAAATCTTACATATATTTGCAAATAGAATAATTATAAACTGCTACTAAGAAACAGCTAAACATGGAAATTCAAAATTTTCGTTTCTTTTTTTCATTTATATTCTTTTAATTCGTTTTATTTATATTCTTTTTATTCCTTTTATATATATTCAAGAATTCATTCATGTCTCTCTAAATTAGCAGCTGTTGTAAAACAGATTCAAACTTTTTACCATTATAAATTTTATTGTAAATTAGTATTTTAAATTATATATTTAAAAATTCATTTATTGGCTTTTTAGAAATATAAAAATCGTGTAAAACATGCGCGACCAATGAATAAAATCGTTCGAACAGGACAACGAATTTCTCTACGGTGTTTTTTTCTGACCAATTTTCACATTAAAACATCCTAATTGCAGTTGACCAAATGAAATGGACGTTTTCCGATGTCACATGATTTTCTATTTTTACTCCCCGAATCCATCGCAAAAACTGTCCCACTCATAACAGCGGCAATAAAAATTCAATTTTATAAACTAACAATATTCCCAGGTAAATTCTAATGCATTAAATGGAAAGCTATTAACTAAAGATTGTTTAATATCAACATATAATTTTACTGCAATTACGGAGTAAATTTATAAGTGAGTCATAATTCACTTGAGTGCAGCTGAAATTCAAAATGTTTCATCATGAGATGATCGATCACAGAATTCGAAACTGCATTAACACTAAAATACTGTTATTTATACAATTTTTCAATGGTTTTCGTTGAATATCGGGAAGCACTGAATATCAGCATATACCTAGTACGATTTTGAAATGTCTTCTCGAGTCTTCCTGTCGAAAAGTATCTCTCCTAAAATGCATTTTAGAGGTTTTCTTATGAGCCGGCAGAGGGATTTCAAGTTTCGATTTTGTTTATTGGTCAGAAATGTTTCACTCGCGTTTTCATTTCTGTGAAATGCGCCTTAATCATCAAATCATCTTGTTTTGAAAAGCGCGCCTTAGGTTGATGATCCCATCGTCAACTGGAATGCTCCTTGTATATATATATATATATAGAAAGCCGGACAGTGATCTGGGATTTGAAAACGCCAAAATCAAAAAACAAATGACTGTTTCTAGGAAGATATAATCTAATTATCCCCACGTCTTAAGCGGCAAAATTTGGAACAGTCCCAGATCACTGCCCGGCTTTTTATAGGTTTCGTAATATAAGGTAATTTTTATTCTTATAGTCTATACTTTCTGAATTCAAAATTGAAAATGATTGATTGAAATCTTTGCTTTGCGAAGCTCGAAGAGGCAGCTTCAGTTTTGCCTTTCAGATTTATATATATATATATACATTGAGTAAAACCCCGATTATCCGAGTTTCCGCTTTAACCGAGCTATCAAATATTTCTAGGATTTTTTTTTTCGCAAATTAATCTTCGCGCGTCTAGTCATATGACCCCCTATCTGGAATCGGGAAATGGTTTCGACACCAACAATCCTGGGTTATCCTTAAAAAAATGCCGAAACATTGCTGCAGAAAAACGCCAAAGTAAAGTAAAACAAAAAACAATTAAGGATTTTTTTTAAGTAAAAGAACTCTTTCAATACGAATTGTATGTGGTGTATCTGTACAACTTTTGTATTTGTTAAAATGTACATTTAAACCTAGACGATTTATTTTATTTACAATTTTCGGTTTAACCGAGTTTTTCGTTATCCCAGTTAGTCTTGGTCCACATTAACTCGGATAATTATATATATATATATATATAGTTTGGTCCTGAAGGAGCTTCAGGAAGGAACTTCTCAGTGAAGGAACTTCTCAGTGCAAACAACATTCCCTCGGAATCAGACACGATGAACAACTCATCCGAGGATCTAACGACGAAAGTCGTTCATTATGCGCTCACCTTCATGTGATTGACTTTTTAAAACATCTCCCGAAGAAGGCCCGAGGCACGGGGCCGAAATATTGAGATCACATCTCATCCCGGAGTGAGGAAATCCCTCAAAAAAACGGACCTACAATATATATATATATATATATTTAATTTTTCAGCATATTATATTGTAACAGAATTTCTTTTTCTGTTTCATTTTTAGTTTATGAAATCCAACTACAAGAGAAGCAAAGTAAGGAATAATCTGAATTTAAATATTAGAAATCCAGAGAAAAACTTTTGGTTTAATCGAATTTCAAGAAGATATCGTTTCACTGTGAAACAAGTAAAATCCATTTTAGGATTCGGAAGAGATCCTCAGCTAAACATTGGTATAGTCGGATTTGATAGAATCTTACTTCAAAAGTGTTCATGGCAACGAAAATTTAGTTGGATCATTGCTCTTTTATTTAGTGGAATTTTATGTAGTTATCATATCTTCATCGAAGTCAACAGTTATAAGAATGGGTATCCAGATGTTAAGTTGGAAATTGAAAAACATGAAGCATTAAAACACCCTGCTGTTACTCTTTGTCCTTTCAGACCTTTCAACCACTATCCTTTCTTCAATAATCTACGAGAGCAATATACACACGTATTTAATGAGACTGGAAATACTAGCGACATTCTTGTATCTGATCTTGCCAAAATTCCAGATGCTAACATTTCAGAATTCTGGACAAATAACAACGGAATTAATAGAAATATGGTTCAAGATGTTGATTTTGCAGTAAGTAGAAGTAGATTCGAATTTCTTTTGAATTTTATATTATTTGTTTTATTGTATCATCAAGAGTACTTTTGAATGCACGAAAGAAATAGTAATAAATTTACAATGTATAATGCTTAGTCTAAAAAAATCGTAATACATTATAAAAAGTTATTAATATTATTCTTAAATTAGATTATTTAAATTTGATATTTATTTACATCGCTTATTGCCTAATGATGCTCTGTGTTTTCTTTCGTTATAAAGTGTAAATACGGGTCCTAAAGAAAGATGGTTATTATATTGCATCGTTACATTGTATGAAAATCTGTGGAGTTAGCTTTTTCAGTTTTGCAATGTTAACTTGAAATAAAAATTCAACAAATATATATAGTAAAACACATTCACAATGAAGAAAGCCCATTGATCCCAAAAAATCATTCTTTTTTTTTTCAAAAGTCTGTAGCTACTCCCCACTAATACTTTGACGACTAATCCTATCGTTACCAGTCGAAAGAGTGGGACCCTAGACAATAATAAGGCACTTGACAGCGGCCTGGACGAATCGGGAATCTTTTTAGGTTGACTCTCATCAAGATGTGACCGAGAGTTCATTCAGTCATCTGAAGAACAGGCACCAGATTTATTTTCCGGGATAAAAAGCTGTCCGGCGTCGGACTGGACATCCAACCTCAACGTAGTCCAGATGATAAATGCCGTGAGCCTTAAATAAGGTCTTAAATACGCCTTAAAATAAAAAGCTTTGTTGTGTAGTGGAGCATTTTTAATTCTTGGCAGAGACAAACAGAAGAAGAAAACGTCAAATTAAGGAAAGCATCTGAGCCATTACTGGATTTCGAACCGAGAATCAGGCTAACTTTGAAGTCTGCCAGGGAATAATGTGAACGGCTAACTTTGATCTTTGTACTCTAAATAATTGTTTTCATTTTAATGTAATTAAATTTTTTCCAGAATTATTAATTTAAATTGACAATGGAAATCCTTGTTTTCAGTTGCTTTTTAATTTTCAAGTTAAGTTAGAAGCCACAAGAAGTCAAAAGCCATGTTTCTGAATTGAAACAAAGCCGAATGCGCAAATGATATGGATGGAAGGAAGGAGCACATCAGTGTAACTTTAAGTGTAACATCAGTGTAACATCAATAGGAAACCCAAACTTTTTGATTTAGAGAGTGAGGATTGGTTTTCCTCACAACAACATTGACTTTCAGACAATCAATCATTAGACGCTTTGCATTACTTAAACAAGGAAATCGGCAGTTTTTTTTCCTCCTTCGATCTCAAATTTTAATTTTTTTAATTTTCGAGTGAAAATCTAATAGCGTTTAATTATCGAGTAAAAATATGCATGAAACATATGTAATAAAAGACCGACGGGCTTGAAGAGGATTAAACTTAAAAATAAAGAAAGAAAACAAAGAAATTGGAAGCAAATGGACCGCTTATTCAATATCTAGATTTCTAAAATAAGGCGTCAAAAAAAAATTCTATTATTCTACCTTTGTAATGTGATAAAAATTACCTAAACTTTAAAAAAGCAGTGATACCTGCAGATTAAAATGTAACAGGGGATTAAATAGTTAAAAAATTTTAAATTTAAAGGGGAGGGGAGAGATAATTGACCCGTGAGATACAATTAGCAAAAATAAATGTAAGAAGAGTAAAAACATTTCACACAATCGGAAAGAAAGGTTAAAACACCAACGTAGTTATCTGTGATAAAATAACAAAATTCTATTTTCTTTTTATTTAAAAAAAACAAACAATTTTTGACAATCTTAAAATTACTCAATTAGACGGATAACTGATTTTGAGACTCAAACAATGCAAGACGATTGTAGATTCATAAGACAAACTTAAATGGGTGCTAGGGCGCACTAAAATAAACATTTTTTTGTCAAAAACGTATATCCGTAACTGTCGCGTTTACGAAGTAAAGGGCGCTATTTGGTCATTGACGTTAACCGCCCAAAGCAACGTCGTTTAGCATGTGGATTTGTGCTTTCCCACACACGAGCATTGTGAACATGAGACACTTCCTCACGCATAAACAATGCTTTATCTGTGAAGAGCACATGTGCTGGAAAATCCGGCTGCATTGGACTCTTCTACATAAATCAGTGGCAGAAATCTACGTGCCGAGGATAATCCTCAGCTTTCAATGCGTGAATTCTCTGCAAATGAAATGGGTGTCATTGCTTCCGGTGCAAAATTGTCTATACGGTGGTTTGGCTCACATCTACGCTACGTGCAACAGCTTTGGTGATTGAATCAGAACGTTTCTCAACCTGTGAACCAGACAATTGCGGACATACATTGCTTGACAAAAGAATGTTTGCTTTAATGTACCCAATGGTCACTTAAAAGTTTGTCCTGCGAATTTAGAATCAATCTGTAAATCGTAAAACTATTCCGTAGGGAAAAAAAATGTTCTTTCAGAAATTATTTCTAATTAATCAGAAGCTTAGTTCAAGCTATCCTTTCCACATATAAACAAACAATTTAATTATTCTAAAATTATTCTCTTAATTATTATAAACTTCTAAGCAAAACTTTAAACTTAAAGAAATTTGATGTTTTTAACAAGATATGTTTGTTGCTTCAAACTAAAAACATACGGAAATATGGGATATTCAATAATTTATTGAATCTTAACAGAGTGTAAAATTACATAACAAAACATCCACACTAACTAATAATTAAAACTTACATAGAAGATTCCACTTAGAATTAAACAGTCTTTCAGATCGAAGATAGAGATCGTTCTAGAAGCAATCGATTCAACCTTTAAGCTTTCTCATTTCGAAGAAATTTAGTTGCATTAATGAAAATTATTCACAATGCTCATACGAAAGACCAACAAAATTTGGAACGTTGAACTTTTTCTAGATTTCCGTTTTTAAAACGTGCTGTCGTGATGTTAAAAGTTATCTACAACTTCCACGGAGTCAGCGCTATCTTCGGAATTCAGCCGAAGGTTTACACAACTAAAGAGTTCTGGAAAGTTCTACATTACTCGACGTCCACAAATGCAACTTATTTTCGTTAAACTTAACAAAATCAAGGCTGTTTTTTTTTTTGAAGAACACACTTGATTTTTACAAAACAACAGTTGCTGGAGTTGTCAAGCGCTGGTGAAAAAAAAATCACTATTACAAAACAAATTCCATTCCAGAAGTGATGAATAATCATATAACGGACTTTAATCAGAAGTGAAACATAATAGGATAAAACAATCAACAAATCTCATAGTAACACAAATAATAAAAATTAAAAATATTTCCCTCTTTAATTAAATAAATACTAAATTAAAATCTTAAAAGATCAAAAAAAAAATTGGAAAAAAACTCTTTAAAAAAATGAACTAAATTCTTTCATCACACGTTAATGAGGAATGATTAATTCCTAATGTAATAATTGTAACTAATTTTAATGATCATGATTTTAATGATTTTAAAGTTATATTGATTTTAATAAATGTTCGTAGCAATTTAAGTAATAATTAAAATTAAATTAATAATTACAATAATCTCATTACAGTGCAGAAAATACGTGGTCGATTCTTCACGTGACTCTCAAATATTGAATATCTCTTTCTATGAACAAAATACTTTGAATGGGAACTGTTTGACTATTAAAATAGGCAAGTAAATTTATTTTTCTAACTATATAAACCAATATTTTAGTAACTATATCTATGATTTGAATATTTTCTAAGGATATTAATTATTTTGTAATAATGAAACATGCACGGTGAAATCCTTGACAAAACTACATGACAATTGAAGTTAAAAAAAGCCTAGAAGAATATCTTCGTTTTTCCTAAATGTTTGCAAAGGACATTAATAATTATACTTTTAATTAATCTAGAATCATCCTGTGAATAACGAAACAATTTGTATATCATATGTGTATACCAAACATTTGAATAGATGAAACGTTCATGAACATTTTTAAGGCTCATATCTAAAAATTAAATTGAAAGTTGTATTATGAACCTTGGAAATAAATAATTCTATCTTCTTATTTTACTTTAATAAATCTTGATTCCATTATATTGCTATTGTTGTTACTTCTAATCAAAATTTATTAGAGTATGAACAATAAATCTTTTTCTTTTTTTGCGGCTTCTAGTTTACAGCTTTCCTGTGAAACCGCTAGGGAACCACTCTTGCTTTTATTCTGTCTGGATGTCACACACTGTAGCGGCCAAACGGTTAGAGATATTCGAATGAAACCTTCACCATTGTGTTCAGCATTAAAAAGTAGTTGACCACGTACAAAAACTCACACCTCTAGGACTACTCTCTGACCCCCCAAGGCGTTTTCTGTCTTTTAAAAGCACTTTTAAAAGAAAGAAAACACCTTGGGGGGGGGGGATCAGGGATTGGTCCTAGAGGTCTGATTTTTTTTGTACGTTGTCACCTCCGTTGTGATGCTCATCACAATGGTGAAGGTTTCATTCGAAACTCTAACCATTTGGTCGCTAAAGAGTGTGCCATCCAGACAGCATAAAATCAATGTTTCCGGCCCCTATGTTACAGCTTGCCTGAATACATAGTTGACCGAAACCTTCGCCATTGTGTTCAGCATGAAAACGTAGGTGACCACGTCCAAAAACTCAGACCTCTAGGACCACTCCCTGACCGGAAGTTGGGGGTTAAAAGTGATCGCTTCCGATGAAGTTTTGATTATACATTGTTGTTTATAAAATTGTGCATATTATGTGGCCGCTTTGCTTTTGACACTGTCTAAAAGCATTAATTATCTTGTTTCCTACAAATATTAAAAATAAGTACAATAAATAAATATTGTGTAATCAATCATCAATGAAATTATGACTCGTTTCTGGAAGTCTGCGTTGATTGGAAATGAATGTGATTTTGATATTAAAAAAAAAGAAATATTTGTTTCCTTTTGTTAAAATTCCTAAGTAGAAAACGATATTTAAAATAGTGTCTGGCATTTGCATGAACAATAATTTTAAAAACTCGTCAGAATATTATAAAAATAAATCTCTTATTAGCAAGAAAAAAAAATATTTCAGACAAATATGAAAATGATGTAATAAATCTTTAGGGATAAGCAGGTAACAAAATTATTATGTTAAGTTTCGGCCAACACACATTTAATATCAGAAAGGATTTCAAGTGTATCAGAGATGAAATCTGCACACCTAGCTAATATTAACCAGGTGTATAGGCTTCATGTTTGATACATGTACAAACATTGAAAATTGATTAAAAAAATTAGACACAATAAAACTACATTGAGCCACGACCGGTTTCGCTCTTTTTCATCGGAGCTTTTACAAGACTGACGATGAAATTGAAAGAAAACAGGGAATTACAAACACTTCCAGGGCCATTGAAAGTGGATTGCTATTATGTCACTAACAACGCCACCCTCTCACGACCTGACATGGAATGTCAAATGAAGCAGACGATATCTGATAATAGAAAACGAGAAACAGAAAACGGTATTCTGGAGAATGCCGACGATCTCTGATGACGGCAAAAATGAGGATAAACGCTCTCCGTTGGCAAACACCAACCACCAATGAATTTTTTATGGGAACATCATTCATAAAGATTTCTCGTTTAATATTTGAAATATACGAGGGTCGTTCAATTAGTAATGCAACCCAGCAAACCTCAGATTCGGATTCAGCACTCCAAAAAACATATAAAATGGATGAAATCCATTTTATCCATTTTACCCCACACAAACATTATGACTGAATTAATTGAGCATATGATAAATACAAGCAGAACAGCTTGTAATAATTAAAATTAAGAATAAAAATAAAAATAATTGTATTTGTATAACTACAAAGATTATTTTATTGAAAACACTAAAGCACTAATGAAAATACAACATAAAAGATAAAATATGTTACATGGAATATTATTTATCGTTTTTATCAAAATAATATCTCTTCATTATTTATTAGATCTTTAATTCCGGAAACTGAATTTGTTTAAAGTGCTAAATCCAATGAATATCACTTGATCTTTTGTCTTCTTACTGCTGATTCATTCAGTGATATTTTTCTCTATGTCTTTTATCTTTTTAATCTATATATATAAAAATGAATGTATCTTTCTTTCTTTCTTTCTTTGTCTGTCCTTTATACACTCTTAGGCCCTTTGACCTATCTGGACCAAACTTTGCAGAATTACTCTTTAGGAGCCTGCGCTAAAGATAGGCTACCTTAGAATCCGGACCCACCCCCCAAAAGGGGTCGAAAAGGACTAAAAGCGCTGAAAAATCCAATATCCACCTGGTGGTGAAAATAATAACTACACAAATATTGTGTAAAGTGAAAAATTCGCTTTCCTATGGGGGGCAGGGACACCCCACTTGGGTGGGGGGACGGCGACACATGGGCGTAAGGGTCCCACCCCGATGGACACCGGGACCTTAAATTTAGGGCCCCTTCTCGGGGCCCCCAAGTCAATTGCAAAAAAGGGAAAAATTCGCTCTCCTATTTGGGGCAGGGACACCACACTTGGGTGGGAAGAAGCAAACACAAAGGCTGAACTTGGGTGGGGGGATGGCGACACATGGGCGTAAGTGTCCCACCCCTGATGGACACCGGGACCTTAAATTTAGGGCCCCTTCTCGGGGCCCCTAAGTCAATTGGAAAAAGAGAAAAATTCGCTCTCCTATGGGGGACAGGTCCACCACACTTGGGTGGGGATGGCGACACAAGGACCTAAGTGTCCTACCCCCGATCGACACTGGGACCTTATATTTACGGTCCCTTCTCACGAGCCCTTTCTGTCTTTGAGTGGCATTGCAACGCATGGCGGGTACAGCTAGTTCCTAATAAAAGGAGGAATCTAAAACTAACAAAAATATTACATAGTTCAATGGAAAACATGTTTATTCCTAAATTTTCTTAAAATAGCAAACGTATGAATATGTGAACCATCCAATCTCAAGACTCATTTATTTGTTGTATACTTATTTATTTTTTATATACTTTATTGCAAAATCAGTTGGCCAAATTGGTACAATTTCATTAATTATTTAAAAAATTATATTGCTTAAGTAAGAATTTTGTCTTACTATAGATCTTAAAGAGGCATTTGTGGGCTTGTCATATTGATATAAAATGACTACCATGAATAACATTGAGATGTTTAACTGCATAATTCTTGCTGCCTTTGTAAAAAACAGATAATGTTATTGCTCTTTAATCTCTTGCTTTCATTTCAATTATAATTTACATTTCCGATTTTTTATGTTATTGATTACAGTCCCTGAAATCCGATATAGTGGAGAGAGTACAATTATGTGTTTTTTATTTCGGTATTTACCAGAATCAACAGCAACAGAA
Source organism: Thereuonema tuberculata (assembly GCA_023159025.1). Lineage (NCBI taxonomy): Eukaryota > Metazoa > Arthropoda > Chilopoda > Scutigeromorpha > Scutigeridae > Thereuonema > Thereuonema tuberculata. The sequence goes on along the minus strand of JAFIDM010000006.1, from coordinate 9,483,495 downwards.
GTCATTCAGGTAAATAAGTAGTTGCAGACATTTTTTATTTAATAGCATTTCAATGGATTAGTTGAATCTAAAAGATATTTCACAGAACAATCTGCTCAACTTGATGTTTGCTATAACTTTAAATTTAACCTCGTAAATCATAATAATATCACAAAAGAAACACAAACGCGCGTAATAAAAGTTCACTGAGCTGTTTTTTGATAACGGGAATCCTAGACAAACTTTTTCTAGTTTCTGTTTCTACTTCTGTAAACTCAAAAAGAAATATAAATAAAATGTAGTTCAACAAAACAAAAATCATAATAACATCAAATTGCAATGTCAAATAAGATTAAAAAAGGTGGATCAATTAATCCCCGCTAGCAGACGCTTAGCTTTTATAGAAAAAAAATACGTAGAATCACAAATTAAGCTTACTTAAATCATAATAACATGACAATAAAATCATAAACGTTAATATATAAAGATTTATAGGCTGGTTTTAGTATTTTTAATATCTAAATTCCCAGTTAACCTTTTTGGTTTCGGAACGGATATAAAATAATAAAAATATCTGAATGAAGATTCATTTAAGTGCATTTATGTTTTTAAATGTGATAACGTTGATATATGATGCTTTCTAATTGATATAATCTTTGATATAATCACCGAATTTCAAATTAGCCACGGCTTTCCAAATGCATGCTGTTTTTAACTTCTGCCAAAAAGCATTTAAAAATCAAGAAAACATTGTGTTCCCGTATTGAAAATGCACATCTTTTCCCAAAATTTTATTCCGAATTTAACATTAAAAAAAAAAACAACTGCAAAAAAAACCCCTAGCAGATATAGAGTTCAGTTTAGTGAAGAAATTGTGGAATATTAATAATTATGGAAATTTAAAATTCAAACAGTACACTTCTGGACAACTGATAAGGACGGATCAAAGGACGGATCACAAATTGCGATGTATCATGAGAAAATTCAAAATTTAACTCAAATGCGTTAGATAAGATGTGCATGAATCGTGAGAAAATTATTTAGTAATCTTTGAACAAAGATACTCAGCAACGTACCTGAATTAGCATGTTAACAATCATAATCTTAAAAGATGAAGATAATTGATAAGTATCCAGAAAACACACAAACCAATAGTTTAATTTTCATTATAAATCTTATAAATATATTTCTTCCATTTTTAGCTTTAACAAATCTTCACACAACACGATGTAATACGTTGAACATATCGCTTAATAATTAAAAGTTCTTAAAGTTCTTTTCCTTTTGAACGATAATGTCCATTGTAACTGCGAAGTTCATAACCATATAATCTATTATGTCACTGAATAATATTCACTCTAAATGAATCCTTAATCTTGAACTTATTCTTGATTTCGAATTCCTGTCTTCATGTAATAATTGTATTATCTAAAATTCTTCACATCACTCTTGTAATAATTGATCGATAACACAAATTCCATCTTCTGTGACGATAAATAAATTAAAAAAACTTACTTTGAATCTTCAATTCAGTTATTCTTTCATTAGAAGTCCAAAAATCCATCGTCTAGCTTCCTTGGAATTCACCTTTGAACCAATCTAAACAATAAAGTCTCTCGATCCCAAATATGGTTCAGTATGGTCCATCTCCGAATTATATGATCACAATGAACATCCGTTCAGAATTCCTGTTGATAAACTAAAACAATATTATTGCCTAAACATCTTTCACATAATTTGCATTAATCATTTAAATCGGAAGAATTAGAAAAATTTTACATCAATCTATCCAATTCATTAATCTCGAAGTATTTTACTTCCATTCTGCCTGCCGAAGTTTGTATCCTCCTCCTTCAAAACTCTCCGCTTCTTCGTTCGAATGCACTTCTTTTTCGTCTTCAACGACAACAATCCATGCTTTTCCTATTGCAGTATGTGGTTGTTGCAACAAACATGTAATTTACTCACTAGTTTCGTCACTTTAAAAAATAATATCATTAGTTCATATTACGATCTGCGATTGTTCAATTACATTCTTCTTTTTTTTGTTTGGGCAATATTATAAAAAAAAAATTGAATAGTCAGTTGCATATTGCCTTCTTTAATTTTTACAATTAGTTCACCATAACATCATAACATTACGCGGGGTTGTTTGAGGCCCAGCAGGATATAATAGCATTGCCACACTCTTTGGACATTAGAATAATGATCATTTATTTTTCTGGAAAATACGGAACGTTGTGAAACTGCCGAAAGGACAAAAGTTCATTGGATGCTATATACGGAGAAATGGAAAAATGCATATGAACGACATCACGCACCTTTGAGAACGGTGTCAGTATGGGATATCTCCACCATGGAGTGCGATGCAACATTCCAAACGACGTGTCATGCTTTGCACAACATTATCCAGCAGCTGTTGAGGCAAGTTATCCCACACCTCTGTCAGTGCATGGATGATGGTTGTTTTGTTTGTTGGAGGATATTGTTGACGAACAAGGCGCCTCCCCAAAGCATCCCAAACATTTTCAATGGGGTTCTGATCAGAAGAATGTGCTGGCCATACAAGCCGTTGAATACCCTCGCTGTCTAGACAATCCTGAACAGCGAGTGTTCGATGACAGGGTGCGTTGTCGTCCATGAACAGAAATGTATCACTGATAGTGTAAGGATATGTACTAAATTATCTGCGTAAAACAGCAGAGTAAATATTAGTGCTCACTATCTTCTACCAAATAACACCAATACACAGAAATCTTTTACAGATTTAATTCGATGATAAAAGATATTACTAGCTTGTTAAACTCAAGCCTACAAACAATTCACTTATTTATGAATATTAAAATCAATGTCACTAAATCAAAGTTCTTGGCTTCGTTTTACATCTACTTGCTTACAATCAGCAACATGACTTCGGACAGCAAATTATTTCATAAAACACATATAAATTACAATTTGCTAATGTTACTGTTCACTGGAATTATAGTTCACCTCTTTTCTCCGACGACTTCACATATATGCAATCACAAAAGTTCTGGAAACTTAATTTTACTATTATTCGCAAGAAACACATAAAACAATATTCGTGACTAATTTAGGTGTCGAAGAATTATATTTCTCAAAATCCTTCCTATATAATATGGCCCTCTGTCTTTGAGACACTGAATACTATCTTGTATCAATTTCTGCCGTTTAAATATATGAAATTGTTCAAGGAAAAATTCTACTTACAATAGTTCATCATATTCTTCTGTCGAACAGCTACGGGTATCCTGAACAACGATTTCTATGCCTTCGATCCGCTCTTGTATATTCGCATCCTTGCAAAGTCTCCTTTTTGCACGTATAATACCGAGTTCAATTCTGTCCTGAGTGAATTGAACTTCGTTACTTTGCCACTGGACTCTTAACTTCTAAAATCACAACCGCTTTATTATGTCTGTCGGACGATTCTAAACGGATCACATATATTTTACTTGCGACGATTATCGTTTCCTAAATCCGAACTTTAACCGATAGGCTTCTCACATATTATTAGGCCTAACACTGCGTCGGTGAAATTCCCGCTGAAACTGCTTTTCCTGGCATGAAGGTATTTCGTCCCCTGGTCCATCCGATTTCCTCGATCTTTATTATTATCTTGCTTCGTCCTTGAGCAAGTTTACGATCGATGCTGCCTTTGCTTCGGCACTGCTTCCTTTTTGCCCCCGTATCCTGGCAAAATAATCAGCATAGTTTTCTTTGCCTTGCGTCTTGGCGATACTCACAAAATATGCGGGCACCTCGCTTTTTTGCAAAGACGTGAAAAGTTTTCTCACGTCTTATGTCGGTGAAAGATGCAACTGAAGTCTTTTCAGGCACTCAAAGAAAAAAGATCTTTTCATGATTTATTCTCAGTGGCTCATGCGACAATTACACCAACACTTGATTAAGCTCGTGGATGTCACAAGGCATTCGAGTGACATTTGAGTGACAACAATGCGTTGACTGCGCTTCAAGAAAATGAAAAATGCTGAACTTCGGAGGCTAAACTCATTATCCTAAATGAGAAAATTAAATTGTCTCTCCGCGAAATTTAGGGTTAGAAATTTTAGGGTTAGAAATTGAATGAAGGAATTTCTAAAGATAGCATCACCTAAAACGCGAACATTAGGCAGTAGAACTTCGTATATATATGATTGGCCGGTCATAGTCGCAGTTGCAACCACATGTAGGGGCGTGTGGCCATTGATCAACATGCCACACATACAATGATACTTCTAGTCGGATATCGGTCCTTTTTCTGGATAATTTCTGTACGATACGTAGTACCACTCTTACGCCTGACCAGTGGCGTCTACAATCCGAAGGCAGGCTGAACCTACTCTCATCTCAGAATAGTATAGGCGCCCATTCCTCTTCGGTCCAATTGCGATGCTCACGACACCATTGCAAACGGACGATACGTTGCTGTCTGACAATGGGACAAAGACAAGAGGTCTGCTGGCGTGGAGTCCTCCTTGTCCCAAACGTCTGGCTACAGTTTTTCGGGAGATCCGCTTTCCTGTGGCAGCAAGAAACTCATTTGCCACTTGCTGAGCTGTGTCGCGCCGGTTTCATTTTGCCATTAGGGTAATGTACCTGTGTTCTGCAAGCGTCGTTCTTCTAACACGACCTCCCCAGTAACGCCTGCTACACTTTCTAGTTGTTGTAAATGCTTTCCATATCCGTGAAGCAACGCTGTGGGCAATGTCAAACTCCCTGGCAACATTTGTTATTTGTCGCTTTTTTTCGATCTTTCCAGCAATATGGCCACGTGTAAAATCATCTAAGTTATATCGGGAAGACAAGCCGAAAAGTTTAAGTTCGTAAATGAACATTTTCCAGTAAAACTTTCCCTTCAAACAATAACTGTCCACATGCGTCCAATCCTTCAAATCAGCTAACGGACAGGGGTGGCAATGAAAAATTTGTATACCCAGACCTCTTCTTACTGTATCCTGCATTTATTTCAATGGTCGACATGTGGATTCCTTTCTTGTTGTGGTTGCTATGGGTGATAGTGTCGTCTGTTTTTAGCAATTGTCCAGCAGTGTAATTGTTTTTGCTAAATATTAGTATTTTTGATATCATCACAACATTTAAAACTAAATTCGAACTCATCAGATATAAGTAACTGTAGGAGATTTTATTTATTTATTGGAGATAAATAAATATTATTATTATTTTTAAAAGGCTTTAAATTATCTTTAAACAAATTAGTGGAAAGAAATTTGAATTTGGATAAGTAATAATTACGTCAGAGATGAAATATATAAAAGAGGCAAATTTGCCTCGCTTTGGAGTACTACACTATTACACTATGACATTTGATTAACAGCAAGAGATATTAAGAGTTTCGTTGATGATTGCCAGAGGTCGCTACAAGCGAAAGAATCATTGTGACGTGGGAATTACGCAAAGGCGAGGATACGTCATCAATATGATTAGACAGTGCCAAACGGGAGTTTTGAAGCCTGGCGGAATGTTAAGACGGCAGCAGAGAATTGCTTCAAGCCACATAGAAATATAACGAACTCAATTATTGTAAGTAGAAAACTTAAATTGATTTTCCAGTGAGGGATTATCGGACTGTTGGATTTAGCTGACAAGGAAATTACGAATAATGTCACAAGAGGATTGTCACATGACTATTAAGAGAGAATTGAATTGTGAAATTAAATTCAATTGACTGTTTTAATCAGGGCTTTGGAGCAGACAAAATTTGTAATTGCTCCGCTCCAGCTCCGCTCCGACATGAAAATATTTGCTCCATGCTCCAAATACATTTTTAAGTCGTATTACCGAAGATCAAATATTAAAAACAAGCAGGTTTTTTTTAACTAAATTTTATTAATTCTCTTAATTAATCTATAAAACAGAACAGCTGACAGTAAGCTATCTTTCATTGCCTGTCTTGTATCATTTAATACCAAGTTTAAGGCAGAAAATAATCACTCGACACTGGCTTGTGTAGTGGACATACTCGATGTAACTCGACAGGCAGCTTGAATTCGGTCCGTCCATAGCTTCAAATGCTGATTTTACTTTGAGCCTACCCATAACCTCGATTACATGAAAATCTATATATTCTTAGCTTCGTGCCATTCGGCTTTAGTTAATATCAACGCTCTGGCTCCAGCCGCAGCTACTTGTTCATAATAATGTTGAAAAACAAGTAGACGATCAATCATTGCAAACGATGAACCCCAATGAGTCAGAGTAGCCAAAGGTTGGTTAGCCCATGATTTTTTTAGAAGAATACTGCGAATATTTGGCGTTCGTAATTTGATAAAATCATTTAAATATTGAAGTTACACAAAATTAAAATAAAAGACAAGTATCAATAATAGCTTTTATAAACTTTAGCAAGGCTTTTGACAATATTGACCATAAAATTTTATTGAAAAAATTAGAAAATTACGGTATAAGAGGAGATTTTCATGATCTTATCAAACATTACTTAAAAAAATAGAAAATCCAAAATCCAAATAAATAATAATATGGATAATATGGATAATATTAATTATTATTAATCCAAATAAATAATTTAATAAGTAAAACTCACAATGTTAAGAAAGGTGAACACGTTTAAAATTTAGGTCCTCTGTGTTTTTATATACACATTCTATTGGTGATATTATTAAAAAGTGCAAGATTTACATTTATGCCGATGATGTAATACTAATAAATAGCAACCAAAATCAAACTTTTACTTCAATAAATCTTCAACAACATTACTCTTCAATAAGAGTAAAATATAAAATTTTGAATATAGAAGAAAAATTTATTTATAATGTAGTCTTGAAAAATACATATAAATACTCTTCTGAATACAAAACAAGACTTAGTTGGTTGAAGATTTTCAACATTCCTACTATAAACAATAAGTTTCATTTTAGAGTAAATGAATATAATTACTCAAAAATATTTAGATAAATAAATTGGAATAATTATAACTGTAATAATTGTAGAGAAATCAAAAACCAATTAATATGTGATATAGTGAATTAAATGTAGTAAAAAACTTCTAATCTATGCTTTAACATTAATTAAATTTTGTTATTGAAAACACACACATTAAACTTTCCAGCACCTATAAAACAGGAGTAATTCTGTAATTACATCTAATAGGACTGGTAAACATTAAAAAAAAAATTTGGAGCAGTGGAGCAGTCAAAAACTTGTGTGCTCCGGCTCCGCTCCAGCTCCGGGCAAAAACCCATTGCTCCACTGCTCCGGGCTCCAGCTCCGGGCTCCGCTCCAAAGCCCTGGTTTTAATATAAAGTGATTTAATGGAAAGGTATTATCAATTATTCATTGAAAGACTTATTAGAATTATTATTTCATTGCGCTACTTAAGTCAAGTGGAGCGCACCAATGAGTGATCTTTTCGTTGCAGTGGAGTTCTATGCAAGTCGCGTGAACTGTTTCGAATTATTATTTCATTCATTAAATCAAGTTCTTTAAGTTAAAGATCTACAAGTCAGTTATTGAAGACGAGAAATAAATAATAATTATAGGAATAAACTATAAGCAATTAGTTGTGATTCAAGATAATTGAAAATAGGAACTACGTCAGTTTGGATGACGCAATCAACAACTGTGACAATAAATTGAATCTGTTCAACCAAAAAAAAAAAAACCTCCAAACCTATCTGTTCAACCAAAAAAAAAACCCTCCAAACCTATCTGTTCAACCAAAAAAAAAAAAAAAAATTCCAAACCTAGTTTTTTAATAAGATTTTTTCTCGATATACTCGCGCCCCCCCCCCGTTAGTTTTATTACGCCCCCCTAGGGGGGCGCGCTCCACAGGTTGACAATCGCTGCCTTAATTCAAAGTCATTTAAAAACCTGAAGAAACTATTTTTTATTTAATTTCTAGCTTTTTTTTAAATGTATACAAGATATTCTTAAATGTTTCAAGGTATTATATAAAAGATTAAGATTCCAGTTTCACTGTTTTGCTAGCTAAAAAGTTTTTTGACAGTAGCTGTAGAACTTAGAAAAAATTCAGATATCAAAAACACTGCAACTTCGGGAGATTACACTGAAAATCTCACTAAATTGTCAAATAATTTTTTTGTTTAAGGAATCTTGACAAATAGAAATTACTCATTTACATTCGTATGATGCTTTGAAGGAAGTTATTGGTTCTTTTTAACGTAGTATTGAAAAATTATTGAAGCTTCTAATTTTTAAACAAGACTAAAAATAACTAAATTTTTAAAACAGGTATATTTTCATGAAGACAATGACGATATTTGGATGCTTAATCCCAAGCTTGGAATTCCTCTGAAAATTGGCACTTTTGGATTGACATCATTGCATTTCAGAAAGGTAATACACTCTACATTATCATTCCAAACATTGATTAGGATTTGTTTTACAGATGCCATTAAATTTATTGCTAATGTATTACTTCTTAACGCTCGTTTTTATATTTTAAAATTTAATACGAAATTTATTGTATTCTTTTTATTGATTGAAGGCAAATACTCTTGACCAATACTTTTGACATTCAAAAAGTACAAGTATTAGTAATATGTAGGCCTAAAATTGAAAAATATTACTGAAGGATTTTGTTACGCTTTTGTAAAATGTAACAAATATTACTGTAAAACTATAAACTTTAGGAAAACTTGAACATTAATTTTAGGATTCAAAATCACACCCTTATTGAGTTGTTTAACCCTATAACGAACGTTCCGATTTTAATTTTATCTTAATAATATAATTATTTATAAATAGTTATTGATTATTAAATTTAGTTATTAAAGCTAATTATGCTAATAATGTCTTCATAGTTATCAACTAATATTATTTATTGTGTGATAAAAATTATTTTTCATTAAAATTTTGTGAAATTTTAATCCATTTGATTTTTATATTACCAGATGTAAAATTCCAGTTTTAGCATTGTATTTACTACCACTTTTGCCTACTTTTTCTGTTCTATTTTTTTTTCTGACTCGATGATTTAATTATTATGATAAAAAGGATATTGCTTGAAGCATTGATCATGAGACAAAATCTAACGACAAGATATTCCCTCACTTGACCAGACTGGGGGACGCCATTAGCGCCTTAGGCTCTGTTTGTAAACAAACCTCTCCCATCACAGGCAAGTAGCGTTGCCTCATCATAATCCTTCCCTTATTCTAAAGTTATTCCTCTAAGGTATCCGGGCCCAGCTGATTCTTAGTAATAAACTAGTTCACTGCACAAAACATCTTTAACCCCTTCATCACGTGTGCGCCTTCAAACCACGGCTACGGGTTAACAGTTAAATTTTTTCCCCATAAAAAGTTTTGAAGAATTTAAATTATTTGCCTTTGAAAATTATTTTTTGTCACTCACTTTCGATAATTTCGAAAACAATTGGAAAAAATAGTAAGATTGACTGAATCAAATGACTATCAAAACTTCAGTCCACCAATAAAGCATCTGATTCAATCTCATGACATCAACATTGTTTGGTGCTTCACTGTTTGGTTGAAGCGTTTCTCCAGTAAGAGCATGAGAACAAACTTTTTAAATAATCAATTTATTAAATAATATTAGTAAAAATAATCAGGGAATATTCACGTAGCTTTATCCATAAAAATAATAGAGAAGAAGCTCCGACACGATGCAGTATGGGCATATTTCTCTATAGCTATGATACTCCGAATAAAACGAATGCAAAGGGCGAGAAATCCATTTATGATCTAAACTAAAGAGTATTTAAAGACAAAGCAATCGCTTAGACAAGACGAAGACCTAAGATCAAAACAATCTACTATTCTTGGTGTTTGGATGAATGCCATGTAATCAGAGAAGTAATAGTGGAGTTTTAATTCCTCAGTGTCACAGAAGAAAAGTTCCTGTAAGCGATTGTTGTACTTAAAATATTAAAAATTCCAAAATCTGATTATCTCTGTCTTTAGCTTAGTGAACTGGAAAAAAAGGAATTGCAAAATGCGAAAGACAGTGTAAGGAAGTAAATTAATGTGAACATAAGACATGAACTTGATCTTCCAAACCTCAAGTGTAAGTGATAGAAGATTTTGAGGTGAAAGTTTCGATCATCTCAGCGAAATCTACTCTTCCATGGGAAACAATTGTGTTTGTTATATTGCTATTGTTTTGAAACAATTTGGTTAATATTGGATCGTGAATACAGTTATCACAATCCGGCTTTGCTTTTCCCAAAATCTCTGCACAATTCACTTCATTTTCCAAATAAATAATTTATGATATTTTCCACTTAAATATTATTTGCTGTTTGGAAAATAGTTATTTCATTATTTGCCACAGTCCCCCCTTCAAATAATATAGTGAAGAGTGAAAAATAATACTAAAAGAATATTTTAGTGAAATCCTTGACTATGTAATATTTCAACTCAATATGCTTACTCTTCGTTTTTTCTTCAGTCATTTTGATGGTGGGTTGACTGTCGCAATACAATATAATGGGTTGTTCTAGCACATCTGGAAGATCTAATTCACTTACAAAGTTTTTCAAACTTTTCACTGATGTACAGCATTCGTATGACACAATTAGGTCAGCTGTTGGAGTGGGCGACTAGACTTTGCTTATACGAATTCCATACGACTGGCAATGTCCCAACGTAAATGATATGAGCAGTAGTAGACTTTGAATTACTAAAGAATTTACTAAACTTGCATCGCTGTAGGTGCTCACGCTATTCTTAAGATTAGAAAATATTAGAACCTTGTCCTTTGTTCCTTTTAGATATCTTAGCATCCGTTTTATATTCTGCTTGTCACTTGTGCAAGGGAATTATTTTTTCAGCACAACGATTCACGGTATATGAAATGTCTGGTCTCGTAAAATTACTTAAATATTATAAACTTCATACCACTCTAGCTCCTTCTATATTTAAAATGCTCTTTATTTATTTATTTGCTGGTTTGCTTCCTCATTTTATTTCACATCTCTTCTTTCAGGATTTATTGGCGTCGATATTGCTTTGGAATTCTTCAAACAATATTTCTTTAACAGTTCCTTGATGAAGTGTTCTTGTAATACACTAATTACAGAGGATTGTTTACAATCTATGGTGACGATTTGCGTGGCGCGTGACGACGCAACCAATCACAGTAGGTATGCAAATTTATGCAAACCTACAGGTGAGTACTTAAAAATTAGTATGGAGGGATGCGGGTTAGTTTGTTCGGAGAAATGCCGCCGAAAGTGTCACAGTTTTGGGAAGGGTACGTTACAGCCCTTTCCGACGCGAAATTTAGTTATTCCGCAATAACCACGGCATATAGAAAAAGAGGTTTCACCATTTCGAAGAAAGGATTTCAGAATGTGTTGGCTGGTGCTGGTTTGGCCCGTACAGGACCGTACAGATTTACGGTACTGAAAAGCAAGCAAGTCCAAGGACACCTTTAAGTCGCACAAAGACTGTCATTCAGAAAGTCAAGAAAATGGTGACGGGGAACAATCCAGCGACCCAAAGGACCATTGGTGCGAAGGTAGGAACATCTCTTCGTACTGTAAACAAGATTATCCATAAAGATTTGGGACTTCAAAAGAGACATAAAAGCAAGGTTCACAAGCTCTTACCAAAGCACATTTCAGATCGTAAGACAAATTGCAGAAACATGTATGAACGACATCTCGCTGGGGATAAATGGAAGTATGTGGCCACATTAGACGAAGTATATGTTTATCTGTCCGACTGCAAAAAACCAAGGGCGATTTTCTATCGCCCAGTGGGAGCCAAATCGTTTCCAAATTGGTACGGAGAATGTCGTGAAACTTTTTCGAAGGGATTCATGATCGTTGCGGGTTATTCCTATCAAGGCAAGCTACAGATACGGAGGATGGCACAAAATGTAAAGGTGAATTCTGCGTACTATCAGGATCACGTACTGACACCAATTTATACACAGGAACTACCTGCTCTTAACGGAAACGACGTTTCCAAGGTCCGTCTCCACCAAGACAAGGCGTCCAGCCATATGTCTAAATCGACCCAGAATTTTCTGACACGAATGGAATAGCAAACCGGAATCCAGGCTATACCGTTTACCGAGATACCAGTGAAGTCTCCAGACGCATCGCCCATATTAAAACGAGCCTTGGGAAGACGACGTCCTCGTTCATTGGATGGACTCTGGAAATGTTGTCAGCAGGAGTGGCAACGTATAAATCTTCCCATTCTTCGCAGTAGTCTCCTGCAATGGAAACTGCGCTGCAGAGCGATAGCAGTATCTCATGGCCATCAAATAGAGCATGATCGTTGGTGGAGAAAGGGAATTTCTGGGAAATAGACCCGAATCCAAATCGTTACCATAGATTGTAAACAACCCTCCGTATTCCTTTAGTATAAAGGTACTTGATTTGCATTCCAAGGAAATCGGGAATCTCTCCCTGATCTTTGAATCCAAAATAATTATTTAGACTTTGTTTGATTTCTTGGATTGTTTCCAATTTCTTCCCTACGTTGATATTATCGTCTACAAATATCAGAACGATGCACTTGTCAGTTCTTCTTGAATATTTATAAAAACATATTTCGCTGCTGATGCTGGTAAATCCATTATCCAGTAATTTGCTACTCAAAGTTTTGAACTGGTTTCTTCCAGCTTGGTTTAATCCATATATGGAACGTCGAAGCTTCAAGTTCTTACAATTTCTACTTTAAATCTTTACACGTTTTAGTATTTCTAAATAGATGTCATTATCAATTTCCCCTCTTAGATGTGCACTATTTTACATCACATCAATGAATTTGCAGGCGATATTTCAGAGCTAAAGGAATAAGAAACGTGTTGTATTAGCACTTTTTTCATAATTGACTCCTCTTTTTTTGTAAATACCCATTCACTACGAGTCGAGCCTTGTACTTATCAATTGTTCCATCACACTTCTTTTTCAGTTTAAAAGTTCACTTTGTATTCATACGAACAATGTAATCAGGAATCTCCGACTCGATAAAGGCATTATGTCTTTGTATGCTAATGTAGCATCCTTCCATTTTTTGCTTTTCTTCCCATTAAGCGCTTCATAACTTTCATCCATTTCAACTGCCAGGTAAAGTTTTATCTTCTGGATGCAATTAATCTTTCTACTTACAAAATGCATGTATCCATATCCCCTTTATACTTCTTCGATTGAATTTTCATTATTCGATTTAACGACATCTACATCATTGTTTGTTGAATCATCATCACTTCTATTCGTGTTCGACTTGTAATCGACCAAGCATGGCTTTTCTCAGTTGAATCTTGTTCGTCATCACTTTCTTGAAGATTAATTTTACTTTCGACTTTGTTGTATCTGACTTTTGGTTGTTAATCATTGGTTCTGTTTCTTCTCTTTCATCAGATGAAAACAACTTTTATATTTCTTATCCCATCAAATGAAAGTATCTTATTCCTTTGTTTGGGGTTAACTTTGTGCTTTGTGATCAAATCACTTTCTGGTAAGTTTTCATTGTTGTAGACATTTCTAGTTTCTCCTAATTTCTTTGCCTCTACATTCCCTACTTTCTATCCTTGAGTTCGCTTCGAGTATCTGGAAAACATCCAATTTTCATTCTGGAGTCAACCTTATTATTAAATTATTTAATTATTATTTTATTTCATTCTGGAGTTTTCAGATAACACGTTCTGCCAACTTTTTCATACAATGAACGGTCGGATCACTTTCGTCGTTAAACCATTTGCCTATTGGTATTCCATCCTTTAATTTTAAATGAGGCATCCTATTGAGAATGTAATTCGAACACTCTATGGCGTATGTCCAAAAGTTTGATGGTAAGTTAGTTTCAATAAGCATATTGAGAGCCATACCTAACAGTTCACGATTAAACCTTTCTGCTATTCCGTTTTGTTGAGAGGAGTAAGCAGAAGTTGTTTTGTGAATAATTCCCGTCTCTTTCAAATAATCACCCACGTTCTTGTTGTCATGTTGTATTTCTCGGTCAGTGGGGGGGGGGGGGGGGCCTAGTTCATATTTCAAATATTTAAAATAGTTCAGATAAATATAATATTTAAAAACATACAGATTAATATAATATAAAACCTGTATATGTATTAACATATAAGTTAATGTAGAACCTGTTTCTAGTCATCAACCATGGCTTTGCTTCAGTCTGAATGCTATAGATTTATTATAAACCTATAAATTTAAATAAATAGATTTATTTAAACAATTAAAAATTTCTTTAACCAATCGAATTCTACTTGTACGCCTACAAATTTTTTTATTGACAAAAGTTTTGATGGCAATACCTATGATATTCAAATGAAACTGTAACGTGGCGTAGAAATTGCAGTCATTGATAAATCATTGGTATTTACGAGAAAGCTTTGTCTTGTTCTGTTTTTTGGGCGATATACCCGTCTTCAATGATTTTGTTTAATTTCCGTTATGTAAAACAATTATCCAATTGTTTTCCTTCTGCTGGACTTGTCGCTGGTCATGCTGACTTCATTGTTACTATTAATCCATCTTTTTATTTGACATCTTTTTTTTTTTTTTAATTGTGGAAGCTTGTAAATTTGGCTAGGAATTTCCCAAATAAAAAGAATATTAGGATCTAAAATAGAAATATAATAAGATTCTATTGTTTCTCTTATCAACTTATTTTTATGTTATAATATTATGGTGTTTTGAAAATCTGTTTTATTCTTTATCTGCTTTAAAATTTCTGTCTAGTTTATACTAAATTCGTCTTATTTTCACATAAGATTTGATGTTCTTTAATGTTTCTTTATTTGTATTTTTGGAAGGAAAACTTTAAAATTTAAGAAGATTTCGATTTCAGGTTGAGTTTTTTAATTCAAAATTTAAGAATAATCGTGATACATTTATTGGGGCTTAGTTGTGTGACATTAACCCTCTGAGTCTCGTAACTTGTTTCTGCTGAACCAAACACAAGCAAAATATATTTGAAGAATACAACGTAACATTATTTCAAACTTGAATGAGGACGAAGAGCTGGAAATGGCTTAGCAACTTACATTCTGGACCGTTTAATCAAGTCTTAATCCTTAATTTCTCTTTCTAATTTCCATTTTTCTCAGGTATTCTACAACTTCCTGCTTATAAATTACATAGGTGACAAAATTAGAACTTGTTTCCCAGGTTGTGTAGAGAGAAAAAATCATATCTATATTTTTGAAAGGAGGAGAGAAGATTAAAAAAAACAACAACTCTTCTTGTGCATAAAGAAAATCATTATTAGAAACTGGAATTTAAAATATGCATATAAAGAATGCTAATCTATATTGATTCGAAAAAACTCTGTTACAAGCATATAAAATAAGAATTAGTAAAAATTAAAAAATAATTAAACTTTTTGAGCTCGAACATTAATATACTATACAGAAATGATACAATATTTGTTTCTTAAAAGAAAAGTATACAAAAGAAAAGGACACAGTAAAAACTTTTAAGAGTACATTTAAAATATACTACTCAACAATGTATTGTTACTCGTTGATTGAAGATTAAGAATTATCATCTATCGATATAAATCCTTTACCCATCGTATCTGCAAATGGAAAGGAGTGATTTCTATAAAGTTGCTTGATATCTTGATAATATTTTGATTCCTGTTCTCTCTCAATTAAACTTCTGATACAATCAATTTCACTCATATCCGGCGTCCAATTACTAACAGGAATTATACGGGATATGGAAAAAATCTTTCAGTTGATGCAGTAAAGTAGGTGGAGAATCTAAAAACCTTCAGTAAAAAAAAAACAAAAAAAAACATAAAGTGTTAAAGAGTAGGAGTAGCGGTGAAAACGAGGAATGCCAAGCGACTGTAAAGGAACCTCCGAGAATTCAACAACATTAGCGGTGGACAACTCTTACTCACCATCAGAGGTGTTACCTCCATAGGAAGATGTAATGCGGCTCAATATCCGCGAGGCTTTTTAGAAACAAGAGTTGCTAACACTCGTAGTAGCAGTTTGAAAAGAACTCTCATCGCGGAGTTTGAAAAGAAACTTATAATGGATATACTGATGAAAAATTTAAATCATAAAGTTAATGAAGTAAAAGCATTTAAAACATTTTTTTATTTACATGCTATGGGAAGTAAAAAAAAAGCTTTGCCTAATACTAAAACAAAGTAGAAGAACAATGATATTTTGGAACATTACCCCGAAGGACTTCTTTACTGAATCAAGTATTCTTAGAATGAAAGCATGGTCAACATTGTTTATATCTGATGAATCCAAGGACAAATATGATATCTCCATTGAAAAATTGATGTTGGTCAATCCACCAGGCTGGTCGAAGGAAGCAGACCATCAATTACATTTATGAAAAAGAAGGACGGCATATTCTCTAGGAAGAAACAAAGCTTAAAGACTCTGGCATGACAGCTAGGTAGAAGGCCAAAGGGTTGCTTCACTACACAGATCCATTGGACTCTTCTTCAGTCTCGAAAGTTGCCTAGCGTTAAAAAAACAAGGTTCAACAAAATTTTTAAAAATTATCAAAATACTGACTAGTAAGGATAAATAAAAATAAAATCTTCAAAATGTTGTCAAAGTAACTTTTATAATTTTTATGTTAGTCACTTCCAGCAAGAAAACTGAATCTTTAAAAAACATATTGTTACCAGGCGTTTGAAGAGGCGTTTGGCGAAGTGAAGAGAGCCCGACATAAGGAAGTCAAGCTTATCTGAAGCGGCAGGAATCCAGAAGAGTGCTACTATCGAGGTCGATTACGGAGAAGACATCCATAGCCGACCCAGTCTTACCTGAAGCCGCAGGAATCTAGAAGAGTTCGTACTGTTGAAGACCGGAGTTCGTTTACCCGGGACTTAGTGTTTTAATCGTGAACCTGGGACTTTGCTGAATAGAAGATAAGCCCGTACGGAAGAGAGCCATCGTTCACCAACGCAGTTCGCATCAAGATCCCCGAGCTGACCACATTTAATTTTAACACTAATAATAATTGTTTAATAATAATCTTACTGTTATTTTTTCTGAAAACTTCTTATAGTTCAGATACCTCTTAGAAAATAAGTAAGGTTTTTAACTAAACGGAATATGAATAGTTTTTATTTATTCATCTAATGACAATATTGCAATTTACTCAACTTCTTGGAAAACTAATAATTATTGCTTAATAATATTCTTTTAATTATTATTTATTATTTTTAACTTTTCTAATGTATCCTATTCTATTACGAAAATAATATATTTCACATTTTTATTTGAAAAAAAGAAATTTTTTTTTTTGTAGTATTAAGTTCAAGTGATAATAAGCATAGTGTTTCTTCATCATCCTCGTTTTGATTGGTAAAAATAAGAAACTTTGATGGTATTGATTTATTTGCTAAAACACACAGTCATACTGTAGATGCAGTGCTAGATGTAGTGTTGCAGCAATGGTTCCTCTCAACAGAGGAAAAAGTAAAATCGTCAACACATCACACAAGTATTTAAATCAATTTATTTAAATACTGAAAGCAGGAAATTTTCGAGAAGCGTACATCTTGTCTTTATCAAGCCAGAATACAATGATTAGAATAAAATGACAAACAAAGAATAGGAATATGAACATTACACAGTTTAAAAGAATGAAACGTTGACAAAGGGATTTGTTTTTTATAAAGGTAGGCTAACTCAAATGAATATCAATTTGAGTTAGGAAATTGATAGAGTATCAAAGTTAGAGTATCAAAGTGATCATATTTTAAATTATTGTTCAGATCACAGAGTTCATATCAAAAAGAATATTATAGAAAATTACTTAAGAAGATTAGATAGAAACACCAGTAACGAAGTTGCTTTCAAAGAACAAATTAATGACATGACTGTACTTTTAATGAAAAATAATTATCCAGATAAATTTATAAATGACCAAATTATGTTTAATAAATCAATATGTTTAAAATCAAATAAATAAATAAATTTGAAAACAAAATTTTCATCCCATATCTTAGTAAGAATAGTGTGTAGTTAAAAAAATTATGTAATTTGTGCGATAATTTATTTTATATTATAAAATAAATATAAGTAATAATAAAAGGCTTTAAACATATTTTTTAAAGTGGAAAATAAATAGTTGTAATCGAAGTTAAAAGATTACGTCATTAACAGAACAATTAAAATTATCTGCAGTATTGCCCGGAAACGAGTAAAATTTATTAAGTTGCTATAGAGACGCCGAAGCATCGAGTAAGACAATTGCAATCCTGAGAGACGGTTGCATTGCAATGATACTAAGAACCGGCAATTATCCGGTAGACGGACAATATAATATCCGTTCGAGCTAAGTAAAGCTTTGGAAATAGTATTAAGCTATAAGTAAATTTAACATTAAACCAGTAAGCATTAATATTGAGAATCGTTTAAACAATTCAATAAATGAATTGAAATGGTAGCTGATCAAAAGGAAAGCGGTTGGCGACGAGTTCTTCCCAGGAGCTAAATGGAAGCCAAGACGGGACATGCGATTAATCTGGCGGGCAAAAGCAGATGAGGCATCGCAGTGTAACATTTACTAGATGAAGAGTAAATGATTCAACGATGTCAATCAATTGTAAGTAGAAAACTATACTTAAAAGTTTCCAATGATGGTCGGAAGACAGATGATTACGTTTAGGCCTACGGAACGTGCAAAAATAGCTGACCCTTAGGAATTGTCAACTAGGAAGACATTAGGGATACAAATAGTTAAAGATAGGAACATTATCTTTAAAGTGCAGAACTATTAAATAAATAAACTAGAAGAGTTTAGTGTAAATATTATTATTAATCGGGAAAAACTGATGAAGTTAGGATAGGTTACACAAGAACTATTTTGTAAAACGATCAAGAACGGTCGATTAGAAGTAATCAACGATTGCGGAACTAATTTGATAACAGTAAATAATAATACAAGTGATAAATAAATATTAAAGGGCAATTTACTGTTAGGAAATAAATCAACTGGAATTACAAAGAATATCATGGAAATTGAATATTCTTAAATAGATAAGTGATCGTTAGTGTAATGAATTATATAGAAGTGAGAAAATTCATACTAGTCTAAGATAAGTTCGTAACCATACTAGGCGAACATATCTCTAAATATTTCCTACAATTAGAAAAGGTTACATTAATAATTTTAGGGCGAATAAGATCCTAAATTGTGATAGTATTATACTAGATAAAAAATTAGCGTTATCATAGGAAATGATAAATTATTACTTATCACAGTAGATGAAAAGTCAATCAGTTAGGATTAACAAAGTGGGTATACTGCATTAAGAAGAATTAAAGATTAGCGTAGAATATATATAGTGTTAATCAAGACAAAGATAAGAACTGATAAAACTTAGAACTTTGAACTTTGAATAATTGAAACCATTTGTGATTTAACCAGTTGTATTAATCTAAAGTTATAATATATTTTATAGAAAAAAACAAATGTTTCCACTCTCGTTATTTATTACTTAAATGCTCAAACACAAGCAGTAAATTTTCGCAACAGTTCTGCTAACCCAGTGTGTTATTTTAGTGGCAATATTAGGAAATAATATATATAATATAATAAATTTATTATTCATTCCCCAGTAAAAGGTTATGGGCCCAGCACGCTTCCACTGCACATGTGAAACAAAACACATGTTGTGTTTAGTAAATGAAAGTGTTAATAATTACACTAGTATATGATATTTGAGCTTTTAAATTGAAGTAAACTGTTTAAAGTAATATTGAGTGGTTTTGTAAAAATGGCTGAAAATGCATTATCGAATAATTGCACGTTAGTTAATGGCAGGAACTATACGACGTGGTGTATTGTCATAAAGAATTTATTAATGAAAGATGGCCTATGGAAAGCGGTCAATCTATCTCTCAGCGACATCAATAATGTCGAAGACAAAGTAGAGAGAAGAAAGTTAAAAGAAAAGCCTGAGAAGGCCTATGGTACAATAGTTAATCAGCTTCAAGATAAATATAAGCTGTTAATCAAGGAAGAAATAGATACTTGTGTGTTATTGAAGGAGTTAGACACCAAGTACAATAAACTAGATAATCTAAAGATAACTAGATTAAAGAGACAGATCTACGAGATATCTAATTTTAAGAACTTCCAAAAGTTGGATGATATAATAATGAACATGAAGCTCTGAGTCAGAGAGTTAGAACAACTTGGTGGAACTATTGCTGAAAATGAACTCTGTTGGATTTTATTGTCCCGGCTTGCCACCAGAATATGATGCCATAGCCCAAGGCTTGATGTTGACTGAAGACACTCCACAGTTTAAATTCGAGATATTAGTGGTCAAACTATTACACGAAGTGGATAGAAAAGCCAATGATAAAAGGGATATCACTCAGAAAGAGATAAATAGTTATAAAACATGCGCTAATAGAAGTCAAATCAGACGGAAATGATTTACTTGTAACCAGCCTGGACATTTAGCTAAAAACTGTAAACTTAAGTATAAATATAAAGCTAAGAAAAATAATGAAGGATGTAGTGAAAGAAAAAGTTCACGCAAGGAAAATCCTTACTCTGCAGTTGTCATAATACCAACTGAACCTAAATGCATGATGGCCAACCTAAAGGAAAATGTGTTGTTGCTTGACAGTGCTACAACGAATCATGTAAGTTGTAAGCTGAGTGATTTTCAGGAACATACTAAACTTCCTGAGCTAATAAACATTCATGGTGCATCCATAACACCAATACAAGCTATTGGAAAAGGGATTGTGAAGTTATCCTGTTATATCAACCAGCATAGAAAGGTATCATTCCTATTGACAAATACTTATCATGTCCCAAATCTAGGAGTTAACTTGATATCGGCCACTCAACTAGCCATAAATGGGTTTACTCAAATAATTAAGGGGAATGAATATCTTGTAACCGATAAACATAGAAATAAAGTTATCAAGGGCTATTTAGGCAAGAAACTGTTTCATGCAAAAGTTAGGGTAACGAGTCCAGTGCACAGAAGTTACGTTAAGACTGAGGATGATCGAGATACCTTATGGCACAAAAGGCTAGGACATATTGCTTATCCAAAGCTAAATTATATTTATAGTAATACATAAAGTAATCAGAACTACATCATAAATTACAAAAAATATTCTTAATAATAACATCAAGTTAACAGTATCATTTTAAATCATAAAACAATGCATTCCAGATTGACACTTCTGTTTTATAACATTTATGCGTATTAATTATTAACGATTCGTAAAATTATATTGTCAAAGAAAGGCCACTTCAAGGGATAGACATTAAGACAGTCAATGTGAAGTCTATTTGCGAACCCTGCGAGATTGGGAAAATGACCGATTCGCAACATAGAAGATTGAACTATATTAGATCCCGAGAGACAATGAAAATTATTCACACAGATTTGTGTGGCCCTATAAATATAAGCAATCCATATAATAGTCAATATATACTAACATTTATAGATGATTTTTCAAGAAGAGGATTCATTTATCTGGTGAAATCGAAGACTGAAGTTGCTCAGAAGACGAAAGAGTTTATAGAGTTCGTCGAAAGACAAATGAGCAAGAAAGTCAAGAGGTTAATGTCCGACCAAGGACGAGAATATTTAAATGAGAAACTTAAATTGTATTTAAGGAGAAAAGGTATTAAACAGTGACTTTCTACTCCGTACACGCCCCAGAATAATGGAATTGCAGAGCGTTATAATCGCATGTTATTAGACACCTCATGCACCTTACTCATTGCTTCTAAATTACCCCTTAGCTATTGAGTGTTTGCAATTGAGTGCGCTAATTACCTGTTAAACCGTACACCGTGCAAAAGTCTTGATAATAAGATTCCACTAAAATTATGGAACAATAATAAGTATAATCCCAATGTTAAGCATCTAAGAAAATTTGGCAGTGTCGCCTATATTAAGGTTCCAAAAGTCAGGGGAATCCAGAACTGTCAGGGGAATCCTTGTGGGCTACTCGCCGAAAATACGAGGGTACAAGGTACGGATCCCGGATAAACGCAAGCTAGAAGAAACCAGCCACGTTTATATAAATGAAATTTTATTAGGAGCTGAATTAATAAAGTCCAAGGAGATTACATCTCAAGGATATCAAGATGCATTTACATTGAAGAAGACTGAAGTAGCTGAATCCAGCGATTCAGAAGAAATAACGAATGAAACAGAGGTATTAGCAATATCTGAAGAAGAATCAGAGCAAGAGAAAGATAGTGAGGATGAAGGAATGAAATTGAGATCTGGTAGAATAACAAGATCCAAGTCCGTTGATGTATGAGCATTCCATGTTCAAATAAATGAACCGAAGAGCTACAGTGAGACTATAGCAAGTGATGAATGTAATAAATGGAAAGAAGCCATTAATAATGAATTGGATAATATTAGTCAGTATGATACTTGGAAATATGTAAAGGTGCCAAGATATACAACATCATTAACATCGAAATGGATTTTTAGAGTTAAGTATCATCAAAGCGGGGAAGTTGAAAGATATAAAGCTAGATTGGTAGTCAATGGGTATATGCAGAGACGATACTTGGACTATAACCAGACCTATGCTCCAACCCCGAGCATGACTAAAATTAGATTGCTATTAGCTGTAGCTGCAGACCAAAACTGGGATATTCAGCAGTGCGACATAAATGCCACGTATTTGTACGGAAAACTAGAGGAAGAAATTTACCTTATCCTGCCAGAGGGAGTAATCTGTAACAGAGATAAATATAACGGAGTCCGACTCCTAAAGGCTTTATACGGTCTAAAGCAAGCTGGCAGACAATGGTACCAAGAGCTAAAAGGTAAACTGGATCAGATCGGATTTAAGCCAATTAAATCAGAACCGTGCATGTATATAAATACAAGTGAATCATCTAAGGTAATAATAATCATATATATAGATGATATCATGATTTTAAGTAAAAATCCAGAGAAGGTTAATAGTACATTGGACAAGTTGGAGTCTAAGTATAAAATCGAAAGGTTGGGAACCATTCATGAATTTTTAGGTATGAACATTAAATACAATCGTCATGAAGGAAAGTTGGAGATAAGCCAGTACAAGTTTATTTGTGATCTTTTAAATTCTAGCAAGATGCAAGATTGCAAGGGAGTGTCAACACCCCTGGAAGATAAACAGAAGTTATCAAATGTAGTGAGTAAAAGTTTGACTCATCAAGACCAAACAACTTACCGTAGTGTTACTGGAAGCATAAACTATCTAAGGAATACCAGCAGGCCGGATATTAACTGTGCGGTAAATCAACTTTCGAGAAATTTGACGAACCCCAACGAGCTAGATAAAATGCAAATGAAGAGAGTTCTGAGGTATTTACAAGAATCAAAGAATTTGATATTGGTTTATTCTAAATCCGAAGATCAACTGAAAACATTCTGCGTTGCATCATGGGCGGATGATTTGGTGGACAGGAAATCCACATCGGGATGCGTTATGATACTGAGTAATGGAGCCATACATTGGCTAACAAAGAAGCAACAGCTGATTGCAAATTCGACTCAGGAATCAGAATACATTTCGTTAGCTACAAGTGTGATTGAATTCAGAGCTATAAGAAATGTACTTGCAGAAATACAAGAAAGTAAATATATTACTAATCCCAGTATAGTGTATTGCGACAATCAAGCGGCGATCAAGCTTGCATCGAGCAATATCAACAGAACTAAAAGCAGACACATTGATATTAAGTATCATGTAGTTAAAGAGGCAGTTGAAAAGAATGAACTCAATCTACAGTACATCGAATCATCGAGAAATGTAGCAGATGGTTTGACGAAGTCGTTAGCAACCGTGAAATTAAATAACCTCATAAAGTTACTAGGTATGGAGTAATAAATTAAAAAAATACATTCAAAGCAGAGGGAGTTCTGTGGGCTAATTTATTTTATATTATAAAATAAATATAAGTAATAATAAAAGGCTTTAAACATATTTTTTAAAGTGGAAAAAAAATAGTTGTAATCGAAGTTAAAAGATTACGTCACCAACAGAACAATTAAAATTATCTGCGGTATTGCTCAGAAACAAGTAAAATTTAATAAGTTGCTATAGAGACGCCGAAGCATCGAATAAGACAATTGCAATCCTGAGAGACGGTTGCATTGCAATGATACTAAGAACCGGCAATTATCCAGTAGACGGACGAATATAATATCCGTTCGAGCTAAGTAAAGCTATGGAAATAGTATTAAGCTCTAAGTAAATTTAGCATTAAACCAGGAAGCATTAATATTAAGAATCGTTTAAACAATTCAATAAATGAATTGAAATGGTAGCTGATCAAAAGGATAGCGGTCGGCGACGAGTTCTTCCCAGGAGCTAAATGGAAGCCAAGACGGGACATGCGATTAATCTGGCGGGCAAATTCAGATGAGGCATTGCAGTGTAACATTTACTAGACGAAGAGTAAATGATTCAAATATCTCAATCATTTGTAAGTAGAAAACTATACTTAAAAGTTTCCAATGATGGTCGGAAGACAGATGATTACGTTTAGGCCTACGGAACGTGCAAAAATAGCTGACCCTTAGGAATTGTCAAATAGGAAGACATTAGGGATACAAATAGTTAAAGATAGAAACATTATCTTTAAAGTGCAGAACTATTAAATAAATAAACTAGAAGAGGTTAGTGTAAATATTATTATTCATCGGGAAAAACAGATGAAGCTAGGATAGGTTACACAAGAACAATTTTGTAAAACGATCAAGAACGTTCGATTAGAAGTAATGAACGATTGCGGAACTAATTTGATAACAGTAAATAATAATACAAGTGATAAATAAATATTTAAGGACAATTTACTGTTAGGAAATAATTCAACTGGAATTAGAAAGAATAGCATGGAAGTTGAATATTCTTAAATAGATAAGTGATCGTTAGTGTAATGAATTATATGGAAGTGAGAAAATTCATACTAATCTAAGTTCGTAACCATACTAGGCGAACATATCTCTAAATATTTCCTACAAGTAGAAAAGGTTACATTAATAATTTTAGGGCGAATAAAATCCTAAATTGTGATAGTATCATACTAGATAAAAAATTAGTGTTATCATTATTGTGTTGTGTTGCTGGTACGCACATAAATGCGAGCTTCGTAGCCGAAGCCTCCGTGTTCCAGGGAGCGCTAGTGTTCCCAAGATGGCGAACCCCTAGCAGACTCCCTAGAATTTCAAGGGAAAGATACTGGGGTGGTTTCCTGTGGCCTTCCCCAGGACGCCATTAAGGAATGACGTCAGACCGAAGAGAAAGTGAAGAAGAGGCTGGAAAACACAGGAAAGGAAATTGAAACAACCATGCCACTGCCGGGATTCGAACCCAGGTACTAGTGTTATCATAGGAAATGATAAATTATTACTTATCACAGTAGGTGAAAAGTCAATCAGTTAGGATTAACAAAGTGGGCCAGTATACTGCGTTAAGAAGAATTAAAGATTAGCGTAGAAGATATATAGTGTTAATCAAAACGAAGATAAGAACTGATAAAACTTAGAACTTTGAACTTTGAATAATTGAAACCTTTGTGATTTAACCAGTTGTATTAATCTAAAGTTATAATATATTTTATAGAAAAAAAAAACAAATGTTTCCACTCTCGTTAATTATTACTTTAATGCTCAAGCACAAGCAGTAAAGTTTCACAACAGCTCTGCTAACCCAGTGTGTTATTTTAGTGGCAATATTAGGGAATAATATATATATAATATAATAAATTTATTATTCATTCTCAGTGTAATTCATTCAACATTAATTTTGGTTTTAGATACAAAAATAAAATCAAAAATTTAATTTTTAAAAAAACTAATCATCATGAATATCAGAATGAACTTGGTTTTAGTTTACAGAATTGATTGTAAAACTTGCTGAATGTTCTACGTAGAAGAGACTAAAAGAGAAGAGACCGTAGTAGAGTGGGTTTCTGAACACGGAAAAGCCCTGAAAATTAAGAATTTGGGAACTTCACATATCGCTTACCATTGTTTGAATAAAGGACATATCATGGACAAGGATGTGAAAATTCTTTATAAAGAAACGGACTTAAAATTAAACAAAAATTTGGAAAGTTGCATCAATAAAAATACTAAAAGTGAAAATTTTTGGTATATACGAAGAAGCCTCAGCAGATCCAAATACCATTATGTTAATAATGGAAATTTTTAAATATTGATGTTAAAAAAAATAGCCACATTTGAAGTATTAAATTATTAATAAAATATTTTTATTGAATAATTAAGAATTGATGCTAATTTTTGGTTTTCACAATTCATATTCATTTGAGTTAGCATATCTTTGTTAAAAATAATTGCATTTGTTCACATTTTCATGCCTTTAAACTGTGTAATGTGCATACTATCATTCTTTGTTTGTCATTATATTCTAATCATTGTATTCTGGCTTGATAAAGACAAGATGTACTTTCTTGAAAATTTGCTACTTTCATTATTAAATAAATTTATTTAAATACTTGTGTGATGTGTTGAAGATTTTATTTTTTGTTTAACAAACTAGAGATGGAAAGAAAGAAGAGGAAAGTGTTTCCTGTTGAGTAATATTTCCGTTTATACGGACTTGGACGTGGAAATGCCTATAATCACATCTGCAAACGGTGTATTAGGCCTGATGTATTTTGTGGAAGTCGAGATCTCATTATCAAATCAATATTAAGACCATATTATCACACCAATAATAAAACCACATTATCACACCAATAATAAAACCACATTATCACACCAATATTAAGACCACATTATCACGCCAATATTGAGATCACATTATCACACCAATATTGAGATCACATTATCACACCAATATT
>JAFIDM010000006.1:9441975-9456612 GCA_023159025.1 Thereuonema tuberculata | reverse complement strand
AGACCACATTATCACACCAATATTAAGACCACATTATCACACCAATATTGAGACCACATTATCACACCAATATTGAAACCATATTATCACACCAATATTGAGACTTTATTATCACACAAATTTTGAGGGATCTGCTACGGTTTTGTCGTGCAAGGAACATGAAACGCCCATTGAATGATTCCAACAGGATAGAGTTACTTATCACTCGGTCAAGTTTTTATAAGGAGAACTCAACAACAACAATTGTGAAATTACGGGAAAAGATAGTGGCGTTCTTTCACCAACTGCAAAATCCTCTATTTAGAAACACATTTGCCCGCGTGAATGTTATGAATGTTGTTTAAAATACAATGGAAGTCTTATTAGAAATATTTTTCATTCAGAAAATCATCTTTGAACATTGCACTTCATTATATCGAGGTCTGTTGATGATTATGTTTATTAAAGCTCAATATCCAATTTTAATACTGTTTGTTTTGGCATGTACTGTAGTAAAACTATTCACTATTTTTTTTTTATTATGAAAGTTTTTTTCTCTCGAAAACATTAAATATTAATGTAAAATTTTATCTCTTGTAAAATGATAAATTCATTTTTGAATAAAATATGCAAGTGTTTTTTTCTTAACAATTTTCAGAGTTTGAAAACAAATTTATACCCGCCAAACATAAAAGTGCAGGGTTTTGAAAAGGGTTTTCATAACCATTGTCAGGATAATAAAAATCATCACATGTAGTGCAAATGAGTAACGAAGACGAAACCTTGTTTATTGTTTGAGAAAACTCAACAAGTTATAGACAGGCATTCAGTAGTTCCGAAGTTGCCCGCCATGAGTCACTGATTGCAAATGGCGGCCAACCATAGGGAGAAGGCGTTTTGCACTCACGAATATTATTATTGTCCTTCCGTTACTACTGTCCAACGGCATTATCGTACGAAATTTAGAAGGATCCTTCCTCCGCACAATTCCATTCGCAGGTGGTATGCAGAATTTGTGGAGACGGAAAGCCTTTGTAATATTGTCTGTACATTCGGCGTCCCTCCGTGTCTGAAGAGAAAGTGGACAATATCAGAGCAGATTTCATCAACTGTGAGAGATAGCAGGGAACTCAATATCCAGCGTGGTTACCAAAGCGTCTCTGAATGAAGCTGTGATTAATCGGGGTGTTTATTAATGCTGGGGTCAAACAACCAATAGATATGGCAAATAACATTAAAACACCAGGGATGATTTAATCCTCTTAACGCCTCCCTAGGAACGGTGTCAGAGTTAACAATCGTATGGCTAAAAGAACCTCAAACATATAGTTAAAAATAACTTAAGAGTATTGCGAACTTGTAAAAGTAACACACTTATTCAAGAAAAAAAGATTTAATTCTTTGGAATTGAAACTAGGCAATATTCAATCATCAACAATTTATTATCAGATCGATAATAAGGCTAGACAAAAATGAGTCACGACTATTGACTTAAGTTATATTTAAAGTTCTTCAACTAATATAGTTCTAGAATAGCTTTAGGCTTTAAAAGCTTAATTTCACTTTAATAGTAAGAGTCACTAGATTCTTTAAATAGCTTCTAACAGGTAATACCTATCCGTTAAATTAACATTAGCGCTATATCTTTTAATGTTCATTCTTGGCTTGACTCTTTCCTTAGCTTCGTAGTTCCGCCTGACCTAAGAACGAATAAATATATAATACCTTTGATCTTCGGAAATCGTTGAACACAAGCGATAGCAAAGAATGTGAAATCTTCAGGTTTCCTAACCTAGGATCGTATCATCTTCAATTAGTCGATAGCTGCCAATACGGCTACCATAATTCCAATTTGGGAGCCATGTTGTAATCGTCGTCGTCATGGTAACGAAATACGCCTCTTGTTTGTGGATATTGGTCTTACACAAACGAAAACCCGATGAACTCCTTCATCACACAGGCATCGAATATAAGCATAGACACAGGAACTTATATTCAAAACTGACGATTAGCATGTACGAGAGAAGTCTTCCCTCTCATAAGGATCGGCACAATTTTACAGGAACAAAATTTCAGCACAGCAGAAATAACACGTCTGTCTGCAGTTGCTAAGAGAACTCACACACACTGATTTGTTCCTTTTACAACAGAGCTATTCATCGGCTCCTTCAACAATAGCACAAGTGAACGATGCATGCTGCTTTTTCCTTTTGTTTACCGTTCACACACTGTTGATACTCACCGGCAATTACACTGTTAAACGTTCTCCGGCGAGATAACCCGAATTCACTATTTTATAATTATTTGTGCAGAATTAACTTATTTCGGGAATAAAGGTAAGTAACCTAAAATCTGAAATGCACTTAACACGGTGACACTAATTTTCTTTAACACAATTCACCACAGAAGCCATATCGTTTAATGCTGCTGCCAGCGTTAACATCTGATGATCATCACCGCTGGGAACTTTTCAGCACGGAACTTTTTTGCTCGGAGCAGTTCTACAACAATTGCTCTAAGCAGATGATTTTGATGACAGACTTGTTTTTAGTGATGCAGCAACGTTTTATTTGTGTGGAAAAGTCAATCGACACAATGTAAGAATTTGTGGGACGAAAAATCCCCATCGGCTTGTGATTTTTCCGCTAAGTAAAGGATCCCATCTTTGTCCCCCCTTTTCCTGCGATCAACCTCCACCTACAGGAGCGTATCGAGAGTGTGATTGGAAACATCACCGCTGATATACTGCAGCCTGTGTGGTCGGAACTGGACTATCGTGTCGATGTCTCTAGAGTAATACATGGCGCCCAGATTGACCATTTATAATACATGTCTGTAACTTGTTTTCTTACACAATAAGCAACACGACAACTTCGTATCTCATTGGTACTATCTGTAATGATTTTTTCAAAACCCCGATAATCATTTTGAATACACCTGTTGAAACAAGTTTTTTAAACAATAAAATATTTAAAAAAAAATTATTCATAATGAAACAGTTGTATTATCTAATTTCAAAAAGAAATTCAAAAGATATTATTAATAGGTTTTTCTTTCTTACAGCTTTACATTTCTATTTAGGTTAATCATAAATAAATAATTTATTAAAGTATATTTATTTTCTATATTCTGAAAACAGAAAAATGAACGCAACATTTTCATAAAGTGAAATACACAAAAGTTAAACAAAATTTCTTGATTTATTGCTATTCTTATTAGATTATATGGTCGAATGTATTCGGATACTAACTGCTGTCCAATCAGAAAGTCATGTGGCGCATCTTTCGCATCAATCACAGCCTACACTCGTCTTGGAAGACTTTCCACCACATTTTGAAATATGTCAGCACGATATTTTTTATCATTCGTCCATGAGAGCTGCAGTGAGTCCGAACACAAAGTTGAGCGTATTGCTTAACCTGCGTTCTAATTCTTCGCAGAGGTGCTCTATGGGATTCAGATCGGGACTCCGTGAAAGCCAGTCCAGTATTTCAACGCCCATTTGTTCAAATCACTGCAGGACATCCTTGCTCTTTGTACAGAACAGTTATGATGTTGATACCGAAACATTCTTCCCCGAACTGTTACCAGAGGTTGGGAAAGCCAGAGTTGTCAAGGGATGTCAACATATATCTCTGCGTTCATGTTTCCGATCAAAGGAACTAAGGGACCCAGACCGAATAATGAGAAGTACCCCAAAACATAATGCCGCCACCATCAAAATTGACAATTGCCACAATACACTCGGATAGGAAGCATTCTTCTGACCAAACTCAGACGCGTTCATCGGACTGCCAGATCGTGTAGCGGTATTCATCACTCCATAGTACTTGTTTCCAATGCTCCAATGGTGTCTGCTTTGCACCACTTCAATCACTGTTTAGGATTCACGTTGCTTATGTTGGACTTGTGAACGACCACACGACCGTCGAAACATGAGTGTTAAAGTGTTACTTCAGTCTAAATTTAAAAAATATGATATATAATATCTAGTTATTACGAATTGAGCTGTGATTGAAAACATCAAAGTGCACATGATTAATGTGAAGTGAGTTTGAATGAAATTGGAATAAAAATGCACTATAATTCTAAAAAAATTTCAAACTTGTTTATAAGCACTTTGTTGTTACAATTTTCAATAATAATTACGCACTTCCATTAGATAATTGTAACATTATACAGCTGACAGCCAATCGGTTTATTTAAACAGGTTCACTTGGTATATCCTGTTAGTCGATTAGAATTTTCCGACTCTGTGGACTTTGGAAGTAACGTTGTCGCCAAGAAGATGTTAAGCGGAATGAAAGTCATTGCATAATAACGTATTATTTTTAGTAGTAGTATTTATAGTATTTTATAATTCGTTCAAAACTCATTCTCTAGTAGAGATAAAAAACATAACAAACGGAAAAAAAAATTCCTCATGAACATAAAATTATGAAAACAAACCTTTAACAAAGAGCATCGAGATTCCAGCAAAATTTTGCTTTGTTGCAATTCTTACAATTAATTTATTTCACTCTGCTAGGTGAGCAAGTGTGAAGTTGTTTGTAATATTACTTTGAATGTAAATTATGCTGAATATACAGCAAAGTCGCAGATTATCGAGCAACTATTTGTTTTTCGAGCAAATTACGGTTTGGGGCAAATTTTCGAGTTTGAATAAAGCAACCATTCTATTCAGTAATACGTAGCATTTCGCAGAACATTTCATGTATTATTATCTTTTTTTCTCAATTTCTTGTTTTACTTTATTATTTCTTTCTTTTAATTTTTTTTTTTTAAGAGAGAATCTCTGAACCTTCCAAACCGTCCATGTGGAAACTCAACCCAAGTGACCAAATGCAGAAGTAGATGCTATGATTCATTATTTGAAAAAGGAAATATCTCATGCAAGTGAGGGTTGATTTTCTTTACAGTAAAAGTATTAAATATATCCTATTTTTATTTCGCTGGTAATTGCGAATTTAAACATTTCCCTAATCAGCATTTTTCGAATACGTTTTATGGAAAACTATTTTAGTGTTAGACGAAGAGCTTATACGAATGTTAATATTCATACAAATTTCAATTATTAATGCATTCAAAGTCGAAATAACATGAATACAGTATCGAATAAATGTTCAGAAAATGATAAGAAGAAGAAATGTAAATACATGCATCGAAAGATGTCACTAATTACTAAACATTTGTTGTTTATCAATGAATCAATGATTGATTTTTGTATGCATTCAAGAAATTCATTGATGCGAACTGGTAACGCAAAAATTTTCCCACTAATATTTTTTGTTGAGTTTTTAATTGTTGGTTTATGCTTTTGAGGGGCCTCTGTGATCCCGATGATTGCGCATTTTTTTCTGAGATAAAATTAAAGTTAAACTTTTCGAACATCTTTTGTAATTTCAGAAATAATATGATGAAAGTAAATTAAAAACGAAAATAAATAATGTGATTAATATGATATGATATGAAAATATAATATAATATGAATAATAATATGACTTCATGATTATACATAAATGTATTCTTTCTATTATTTTGCACGAACTTATTGAAAAACTCTGGACCTTAGCATTAAATTCTTTTGCTATATTAATAAGAACACATACATCGGAATATATTATTTCCAAAATCCCTTTAGTCTTTAATGTTTAACGTTTGTCATTTTACCCAGGTTGAATGCTTCGCAGATATACTTGTCATTCTGTGGATTTATCCTAAACTTGTCAATACCTCTTAATATAATAATTTTTTCTGACATAATTTAAGTTTTTTCTTTGACACATAACTAAACCTTTCAAGCCACAATGTATTAATACTTTCAGGTTTCTTTATACTTCTGTAGGATTTCCAGTTATGATTGATTACGTTTCAATCTGTCACATAAAGGTTGTCTTTAAGATGGCCCATCATGACCAACTCTCCCGATGGTTTCCTAACCAAATACTGTTCACCACGTTGAACGTAACAGGTTTTTCTATCTTGGGCGCAGATAACAAATTAATATTCATGTGGAGTACCTTTTCTAGCTTGATATTTACAGAATGTTTCCTCGCCAGGAAGGATTTTAGTATAACTGTTCGTTTTCCGACTGCATTCACTTTAGATGCACCATGGACTTGCCATGTTCATATTTACGGCTTATGTGATTTGAAGGCGTGCTATCTATCAATCGAACATGGGAATTCTCTTTTTTTACGAATATATGCATTGCCATGTATGTTCAACATTCCTGAATAATGTTCATTCTGTATTTGTTTGTCTCTTCTATCATTTTTCATCTTTCTATCGTGACAATTCCTTTTTAGATGTCCAACTCTTCCAGAATTGAAACATTTTCTAGTTTCAGATTGTTGTCTTCCTGAATCGTCTTTGATTTAGTCTTCACCTTTAACATCTATGGATCGTGTGGATGGATTATCTTCCTCCACAATTCATTTTCTGTCATGTTTAAAGATCAGTTTTTCGGAAACGGATTTAAACCTGAATTCAGCTGTGACTTTCGTTGAAACTACTCCTCGTGCACAGACATCATATCTAGAAACCAAACCGAAACAATATAATCCAACAAAACTTGATTTAATCTCCGATCAGTTGTAGTTCCATAGGAACAACTGGACTCTAGACATTTTATCGAATAGATTGTCTTCATTACTTATTTTTCGTACAAGAATAGATCATTCTTTCTTTTGAATTTTTTGATACTAAGGTCATTCTTGGAATTGGTTCTATCGAGTACTGTCCAGGCTGTTCTAAAACTCCAACGCAAAAGTAACAAGATGAAGTTAGCAATTTAAGTGAAAATATAATTTCTCAAAATTATTGTTGGACAGTGAAAGCACGAGAAAAACAAAAAGTAATGCGACATCAAGTTTTTGCAGCTTTTGTTAGGGTAAAAATAATGTATCTTTATTGTTTGATATTTCTTTAGCGTTTCATTTTCTCTCTCATCTCGATAAATAAAAAAAAAAGTTTTACTTTTCACCCGACTTTTTTCATTTTTGTATCCAAATTGTGATTCATTACAAAAACTCTTAACTAAAATGAACAAAAAAAACCTCCAGCAAGCAGTACGATTCGAACTAGCGACCCCGCACTTACCCACGCGATTGCCTGTCACTTGGTTAACATTCAATCAATGAGCTGCTTCCATTATTTCAACATCAATTTTTCTCGAAAAATAGCTGGATTTCGCGCCCGATGGATTTGGGAACTTCTTATTCGAGGGATGAACTTCACGTATTACAAGTAGGAAAAAGAAATCCACGACCTGAATATCTGACAGTCCGCCTTGTTAATTTAGTCAACCCAAACCTTGCTCTTGTTATCTTTGCTTTTAAAAATTTTCCACAGCACGTTAAATGTTTTGTTTATCTTGTAAATCCGTTTTTTTGAACCTTTTATTCCTTTTATTTATTGCCTTTCTGCCTGCGAGTTGTAGGAAAAGGCTTTGGGTTAGCGTCTAGCGACGTACCCTTTTATTTTCTTGCCTTTTCTTGTTTGGAAGGTCACTACCCGATTGGCGGTGGCCTTCACCAAATGGATCTCTCCTTTCTGATTCCTTTATCGGGGAGGGCGAGGTTTGGGCTGATGAGTGCGCAGAAGCACGAAACAGCTGTTCCCAATTCCCTCCCCACAAATGAATCAGAAAGACGAGTTCCTTTTGTTTTGTTTATTCTTGTGCTGCTCTTGTTTTCTTTGCTTTTAAAAATTTTCCACAGCACGCTAAATGTTTTGTTTATCTTATTAAATAATATTCTTCACACGCAAATTCAAAATTGAACCGAATTTATGAACTTCGTTAAATATATATCTTGTATATCTTTTCAATCAAAGAAATAAAATTACATCTAACTTTGGGAAAAATCGATGCGATTAATTATTTCAATTAAATCTCTTCTGATATTATATAGCACTGATATTTCAGCTCGTCCGCTTCTAATAAAAATCCAGTCTTTATATCACTAACTACTATATTCGAACTTGTCCCATTCGAATGTTGAGTTCGACTGCTCTTGAATTAACTAGTCTTAATCTTTGGAAGTGGTCGCTTCCCCCTAAGTTAATTCCACTATTTTGAAACTCGTCCGTTCGGATCAAATTACTTCAACACTATTATTTGAAACTCATCCGTTCCGGTATTTAAATCTTGGAACACTTCCGTTCCCTCTAATTAAATGATACATTGTATTTGGAACTGTCCGTTCTGTTACCCGTCTGACTAAAGTTTGGAACTCGTCTGTCCCAATTAATCCTGATCTTTGGAACTCATCCGTTCCACTAAATTAGTCTTTAACTCATGTAAGGAACTCGTCCGTTCAGTTACTCCTAACTGATGTTCGGAACTCGTCCGCTCCGATAATGCTAGCTAATCTTTGGAACTCATCCGTTCCAATATCCGTAGCCTTGAGAATAATATAAATCTGTTTACCTTAAACTTGCCCCAAAAATACACAGAAAATTGATCGCTGGTAATAGCATGATCCCTCACTTCAATCTGCATTGTCTCGGAGAAACACAAACATATCCACAAATCCGATTACCAGGAGGATTTTCTTTCCGCATATCGAATGCTGCTCGATTATCCAGTATGTATTGCCCCAAAGGATTCTTTTGTCAGAAAACTTAAGATATTGCAAACCAAACCAAGAAATTCATATCCTCCGAACTTCATATTGCTATATTAATTTATAGTTACTTTGCCGATTCCAGCCCTAGAACCAATATGCTTATTTTGAAACAAAGTCAAAATAAATGAATTACTAAATAAATAAATATACTTTCCATTTTGCTTAATGCATTATTAAAATACAGTATGTCCTAAGGTGATATTACTTTTTTCTTAATTTTCAAATATTGAGAAGTAGAATAATTTAAAATATCTCTGTCGCCCATCTACCGCGATAAGTGTATTTTCCAAAGGTCAACTACCTTGAGATTTATTCGTGGTATTTTTTAATAAAATTATAATAATAATGTTTGATGTTCAGTCGCATCCGAAGTCAAGCTTAGTTTTATGGAAGTTATCCATATCACAACTTTGTGGTCAAGTCCCACTTTTAAGCTCTCCTCCCTTAAACTCGTGAACAGATGTCGACTTGTTGTTGCTTATTTGTAGTTACACCAATGCCCTAAAAGCTATACAAAGTTTATGGTAAAAGCAGTAAAACAACTGTCAGGATAAGGATTTGAGGTTAGGAAAAAAGTAAAAAAATCGGAAATTTCTATCGGCCGCCATTTTGGAAAGGTTGCTGCGATTTCACTGAAATACAATTGGTGCCGAATCCGTAAAGGTTTCTGATACCCATGAAAGTTTTAGCTCAAAAACTCAAAATTTACGGTAGTTAATCACAACTTTGAGGTCATGCCCCACTTCTAAGGATAATTTCTAAGCCCTGTACCTTCAAAACTCGTGAACAGATTATTTGATAGTTATTTGTAGTTCAACCAATGCCATAAAAGATCTGAAAAGTTTGTGGCAAAGCCTTTAAAAACAACGTTGCTATAATGTTTTGAAAATAGGACATTTCATGAAAAACTAGAAATAAATATATATTTATATCGTGGGAAGAAGAAATTGAATTATATCTACATTCGTGATCTGTGATCCTTGATCTTCATTTATTTAAGGCCCCAAGGTCATCTGTTCAGGTAGGGGAGAACAGAATAATAATTTCCTTTGAAAAATACACAAAAACAACAAGAAAAATTACCAGAAATGTCCATCAGATGATAAAAATTTAGTACTTATTAGTGTAATTTTAATAAAACTAATCTACATCTTCATGATCTAATGATGACATTATGTGATTGATCCCTGAAACCACTTCAAGATATTTAACAGAAATATGGGTTTCTAAATTTTCTTCGCTGTTACTCTGAGCTGATTAAAGAAAATTATTAGTCAGTCGGTTTGAAACGTAAGTGACATTTTTCGGCTACGTTTTTTATCAATTTATGCATCTCTGCAATTGAAGACTTTAGACCAAGTAACGGAATAACGTTCTCACTAATTTTTAGTCTTATATTCACGAAGATAGTGGTTAAAAACAAAAGGGTAATTTTTTTGTATAAATTTCATTACTTTGTTCATTTTTATATTAAAACATTTTTTTTTATTTTATTTTTTAATTATTTCATTAGCATCACTAAGGATTATTTTGTTATATTTCTAGATTACCGTTTATAAGAAACAACTCACTACCCTTATGTCAAAATCCAGAAGATCTAAATAAGACAATGGAATTTGCTTTGTCTTTGGCTGACACCCTTGATGATAAATGGTGCAAATGTCCTCCCAAATGTGAAGAATATTTCTACATTGTCAATGTAGATAATTTTAGGTTTCCATCATTCATGATGATAGGTGTAGGATTACAGTTTCCTAATAATTACATAAGAATTAGTAAAGAATATTTTCAAGACACAGTATATTCGGTGTTTGCCAAAATTAGTGGAAGTCTTGGGCTCTACCTGGGATTCTCTATTTTAACAATTTTTGAAATTTTCGAAGGGT
Source organism: Thereuonema tuberculata (assembly GCA_023159025.1). Lineage (NCBI taxonomy): Eukaryota > Metazoa > Arthropoda > Chilopoda > Scutigeromorpha > Scutigeridae > Thereuonema > Thereuonema tuberculata. The sequence goes on along the minus strand of JAFIDM010000006.1, from coordinate 9,446,117 downwards.
TCCTGATTATCTATTTGAAATTAATTAAAAAAGTTAAATAAATAATAAAACTTTTTATTTTTATCTATGCCTAAATGACGGGGAAAAAATCTTTTCAATTTATTAAACCAGTTCTTAAGAAACATTCATTCAAAGCCTGATAATGACTAATTAAAAAACAAATTCAAAACGAATTCAACTTAAAAACTAATAAATATCTATCAATAATTAAGATGTTTCGTTTTCATAAATGAAATACTATCTAAAACAGAGTAATATTAAAAATTGCTATCCACTTTCAAATTTAATTAAACAACAAATATGATTTAGAAATTAGAAATCAAATTTGCAATTTTTCTTTAAATTTTATTCAGTATTCTTCATTCTTAAAATAGAGGAAAGTATGGCGATCAATAGAGCTTTTGTTATTTCTAGTTCAGAACATTTATTTTTGAAAGAAATTAAGAAAATTAAATCCTTGTATTTATCTAATGATTTTTCTATGACATTCATTGCACTCCATATCACCAGTATCCTCGCACGTATTGAAGTGGTTCCAAGTACGAAACCAGAATAGAATTATTAAGTGAGAGTTTAAATAATCGATTACAAGCTTATTTATACATAGGTGGGAAACCATTGTTAAGTAGTCAATATTTGGTTAAAGCTAAATACATTAGTGAACCATTGTTCTTAATCACATAAGTATGAGATTACCATTTTCTTATTATTAAGTATTAGTAGTATAAGTACATGTACTTTGGGAAGGCCATTATTAATATTATTGTGTCCAGGTGTAGCGTGAACATTATAGTTGACATTACAAGAGTTATTAGAGCTAATTCTGATTTACATTACAGAAAATAATTATGCTCAGATTAAGGATAATTATTGTAATCATAGTTTATAGATATTTTGTGCTCAGTCACGATTTTATACAGTGATAATACAATCCTTTCAATTACGCATATGCGCGTACAGTTTTATAGATGTTAGACTCAGCAATACATGTCATTGGTTACCCCATAATACCAAATGTGTATTGTAATAAATATTTTTAAAGTTTTCATTGCCCTTCTGTCTTTGCATTGGTGTGCTCTTCTCTCGAAGTATGTGTTTTGCCCCCTACCGGGAGCAAATTTTAATATTATCTGTATTTTTTTTTTAATATTTTCTTATTTTTTATTTATTTACGTGTATACGTATCCTCTTTGTTTTATGTTTGTGTTTTTTTAGTATATATATAAAAAAATTTATGTTCCATAGTAATATATTTATCATGCTTTGGGTTCCTTAAAATTTTTTTGGATGCTTGTAGTCATAAATAAATTATTTTAGACCTTGCAACATCTCCTCCACCTTACTCCTTATGTCTTCTGCTTATCTGAAAGAACGGATGTTTATGCCGGATGTTGCCCTCGCCTGTAGCCACGCCTCTACCAATAAGACGTTCATTATGACGACATCAATTAATATGATTGGTTGAATGGTTTCATTGGATATCAAAGAGCTGTAGTGAGTCAGTTTTTTTTCCATATTTGAATGTAGTTGTTGTTACGTTTTGTATATTAACTGGAGATATTACCAAATATTTAATCACTTGATAAAGACAGACGGCATGCTGTCGAAATTAATAGTATAGGTTGTCTTTTATTATATGTAATTTCAACATATGTGTGGGTTTTTATTATTTATTTACTATTCAATTATTGCCACACGTTCAATAATTTTAAATAATTGTTTTATTTTTGTTCATAGACCGAAAATCGATAATGAAATCCAGAGGAATAAAATTATATAAAATGATAACAATACGATAAATAAATATAACAATGAAGATAAATAAAGATAATCTAGCACAACATACCAAATATTTATATCTATACATATATTTAAATATATATATGTATAAATATAAATAAGCAAAGATAATTCATTTGTCTTCTGCAAAATATGTATGTTTTTTAAGATGTACAGTATTTTAACTATTGATACACATGCATGTTATTGTAAGTGATTGAGAGAATTTTCCATGTCACTTATATCATGTAAATAAGTGATAGGTGTTAAACTTGTACATTGTGTTGAATATAATGAATGTAAAATAATTTACATTTAAAACTCCCGTCATGTATTGTAATAGTAATATGCTTTAAAATCTCATTAAATTATTAAAATAAATCACTTCATTTTATTCAGTCAATCAACATTGGCTCTATAATCCATTATGAATCTTGATCTCTACAATAACTTTCCTCCATTCCTTCGTATCGTGAGGTTTATTTATGCAATTTTTCTAATGTAGGTTTTTTGAGGTCCTCTTCAATTTCATTTCTGAACTTTAGTCAATGCCTAGTCATCTGTTCGTTAATTCTTTTCTAGTTTCAGTCTGGCATTCACTGTATGTGTACTTCCATCTACGATTGCTTATTTTTATTGTTCTTATTACAATAGTTCATGTAGATTTGTAAGTCATAATGGTAGCATTTTCGTCATGTACCGTTTTCAAATACTTTTAGAGAAATCTATCTTAAAAATTTATCAAACGAATTGTAGAAGTAGAAGTTGAAACACTGATGTGATTTTTTTCTTCATAAACGCCTTTTGTTAATTGATATTCATAAAACTGGAGATTGTGGAGTGTTATTGTTAATTGATATACTGATGTGATTGATTTGATGTATGCTTATCAATAAATTTATTTAATCTATGATAAATATGTATTGTAATGTTAATAGCATTGTTGGTAAACAAAAAACAAAACTTTTGCAACTTTTTTTCTTATGCTAAAATCTAATATATCTATTTGTTTTCTGTTACTTTTATATTAGAATGAAATAATTAGACTTGAAATAAGACACATTATTATTTATTATAAATAATTCACTTAATACATAAAAATATATATGACATATTGATAATACAATATTTGTTTTCTACATATGTAGTGTTTGTAAATTAGAAAATATATTTATTTGTTATTGTTCTTATTATTATAAACATATTAATGAGCTTCATGTTTACAGAATATTTATCTATTTTAAACTTTCAAGTTCTTGCGCAAATTGTCGTCATTGCGAGGAGAAGAGAAATGATTATTATATAAATTATTTATTTCTATCAAATAAATATTTAATTATTATTATTATTATTATTACTATTATTATTATTATTATTATTATTATTATTATTATGTTATTTAGCAGAAATATTACTTTTATTCTATAATGTTTCTGATTCATAAGTAATTTATTGAAATTGTCTTATCTTTTTCTTGCATCATTTCTTCTCAGTCCTCCCACCCTTCCACACACACAGACACAATTTGCAAAAGGAGAAATGGACAGTCTAAATTCACAGAGAGGTTTAAGCTTATTTATCATTGAATAGCCGCCAGTAAACGGAACAATTGTTTATTTTATTGAACGAATAAACGAAATTAAGTTTTTAATTTTAGTTACATTATCTGTAATTATTTGTTATTTCAAAAATAATTTCAAATTTTTTTTTAACATTTTAAGCTTCTGATTGAAGCCTTATAGTCACGGTTTATCTGTCTGTCTGTGGACAAGTATCCGACAATGCTTCGCAACGGCTTCAGATACGTGAATAAAGAAATTATTCAAAAGTTATTGAATTCAGTCCAATAACAAGGTTTGAGCTAAGAATTACGATTATTCCATATAAGTAGTGATTATTTTTAAAATCATTAATAGGAATACAATGTATTAACGACGTTAGAATAATTTTCTTCATTAACGTATCAGAATCCATTGAGGAGCATAGTGATGGGTTTACTAATCGCTATCGCTACCTTGTTTCATTTTATTAATCAAAAATCATTCCAATTTTTTGTTATTTTGTGAAGTTATTTATAATTTCAAAAACTTTCGACACCTGAAAATTAAATAAAACGAATTTGTTTTAATGTTGAGTTTGATTTGGAATTCGTTTTAATAAAAGATGTCATTCAGTAATTGATAATCTTCAAAGGTTGTTGTAATTTATTTTTAAATATGTGGTTTCATCTCTTTACAGTAACTGTGTATTTCCTAAAGTACATAAACATTTCTTCAATCTCTTTAACTCTAATTAATAATTTATGATAATTATTTCGTTGGAATTAAGCTGTTTAAACCAATAAATAAATGCAATTTTTAAAA
>JAFIDM010000006.1:9421683-9433364 GCA_023159025.1 Thereuonema tuberculata | reverse complement strand
CAACAAAGAGTAACTTCCATTACATTTCTTAATACTGATACTGGTATATATAATACAGATATATTATTGTTATAATAATGAAAGAATTTTTGACAAAACCAATTATTAATGACAATGTACCAAAATAGTTTTAACAAAACCAATTATTACTAACAATGTACCATAATTATTAGTTCACTTTTTTTATTGAAATTTTTCCCTTTGATTTTTTACTAAGTCCTGGAAATATGATAGGGTGTTTGGATTTACCATATATCCTTTGTCTTTATTTACGCATTGAAAAGTCTTGATGATACATGCTTCTATTACGTATCTACTATGTTTATCTTAAAAAGGATATATGGTAAATCCAAACAGCCTATCATATTTCCAGGACTTAGTAAAAAATTAAAGGGAAAAATTTCAATAAAGAAAGTGAACTAATAATTATGGTACATTGTTAGTAATAATTGGTTTTGTTAAAACAATTTAGGTACATTGTCATTAATAATTGTTAAAAATTCTTTCATTATTATAACAATAATATATCTGTATTATACATACCAGTATCAGTATTAAGAAATGTAATGGAAGTTACTCTTTGTTGTTTTAAAAAAGGTTTGAGAAAGCGGAAAGATACTAATTCCGCGAAATATCACCGATAATAAATGAAATATATAAAAAAAGATGGAGTTTTTAATCTAATTTTAGGAGTATAAGATATGAAGTAAATTAAAAACATGCTAATTAAAAGATTGAATCAAATCGAAAATAAACATGAAATGGGCATAATATATAAAATTAAGTGTGAAAATTGCAAATCTTCATATCTAGGAGAATCGAAAAGAACGTTAGAAGAACGAGTCTCCGAACATGCTGAGTATTTAAATAACAAAAAAGTTAATATCTCGGAGCTTATAGATGATTGCATCAGATTCGGACACTCACCGTCGACTGGTGTAATGATCTCAGAAAAAGAATCGAATATGTTTCTTAGAAAAGATATGGAGGCCATGTTTATTAGGAATACTATTGGGAGTTTAAATAGATATGAAGGAACGAATTTAGCTGAAATGATTATAACCATGTCAAAAGCATATTTTTTTGCAAAGAACAAAATTTAAAGAACAACATTTCATTAAAGAAATTTCTAACAAAATAATTCATTGTTTTGTTAATATTACAATATGTTATTATTACAAATAATAAATGTGTTACTACTTATTAAATTTATTTGTTCATATGTAATTTCAAACTGTATTGAATTGTTTTCATGTAGCATACGCAATCTGATGTTTTCATATTGTTTTTAACTTTATTGTAATTTTCATTCTTTTTAATATTTATTTAAACCTATGAAGAAGGCGACCGGAGAGTAAATAAATCGCCGAAAATTCGGTTATCTCTGAAGTATTGTGTGAGTTTTGTTTTTTACATTTACCTACATGTAGGTTTATACTTTGTGTCATTTTTAACGGCTTTCAAATTGAAATAGTAAAAAAACAGGAAAGTCTGCTTTCCAGAACTGTTTTGAGTTCTATATAAAAGATTCTTTATAAGTACTACAATGACTTAAGTTTTAAAGTGATTCAATATCTCAATTATTTCAACAGCAGTACCTCCATTGCCAAATTGTCTTCATGAGGTAGTGTCAAGTTATGTTCAGCTCCAATGGAATTGTTACTTCCCCAGTGAAACTGCATGGAGTGAAACAGGTATTTCTCTTTTATTTGAGGCATTTTGAATGTTGGTCTCTTATCTTTGTTGGCTTTGGAATCGTACGTGAACACGACTAAAGAGAAAAAGAAATTGAAGTATGAGTTCATAATTTTAGAAAATGGTTGGAATAATTTATAGTATTTTAATTTTATCATGATAATTATTGAAACATCTATTGCAATTTTATCTTATCGTAAATTAACTTTAACTTATATCGTAATTTGGCGGAATATTTGTATTTGTATCACAGAAGAATATTAAAGTTAAGTTAACATTCCTTCATTTTTTTCTTGTATACTAATGTAGTGAAAAATCTGAAACTTTCCACAATTTCAAAATGGATTCTTACTTAACATTCATCATTTTAATAAGAAAAAATCCAACTCTGTGTTGTTATCATATTTTATTGAATAATCTACCAATAAACTGTTATATTAGCTGTTAAAATTTGTGCAATAAATAAAATAGACAAACTTCCTTAATTGAGAGGTGTTATTTAGTTATCTCAGTAATTATTTTTTTAAAAATAATAAAATTGATTTCAGTAGTGATGTTTTTTTTTTTTAATTTGAGAATTTCTCTTAGACTGTCTTAATGAATTATAATAAAACTTGTAAAACTCAAGAATCAGTTTTCCTGAATAATTTTTAATTGCAAACTTCCTGTTTTATTTTTTTTAAATATCAAATAATAATTGAAGGTTTTTTGTTAAAATTTAGAAATCATTACTATTAATGCTACAAATTAAAAATGAAAATGAATTTTAAACGCCGCGCCGTGCCGGCGTGGTCTATTGAATCCAGTCTCCCACGAGGCTGTTATGGCGGCGTTGGCTTGGATGTTCCCTTTCTTTCCTGTGTTTGTCTTCTTTTTCTCTTTCTCTTGTTCTGCCGTCTATGGCAATGACGAATTGTGAAAATTTAAAATAGAAAACAACCATTTCTGACCATTTTAGGGCTAGAGCTAGAAATTCTGAAGGATAAAAGCTCGTGTGCTTACGGTGTGTCCACGGCCCTACGCCCAATAAAAAAAATAGATTTTAAACATTAAAAGTAAATTCATTTCCAGCTTCTGATTCATAAACTTTCGCAGCTTTAAAACTACAACAGTATTTCAAATGCTACTTAAGTTGGACAAGACTTGAGCGAAGAAATAAAAAAACTGTGGACTTATAGCTGCATCTTATGAATCAAAGATGAAATTGTAGACAGCTTTCAAATACAAGATTACATAACAGAAAAACAAAATTGATCGAAGGTGTCTATGACAAATGCAGTAGTTTTTAGTTTGAGTTATCTAAAATCTTAGCTTTATCTATTTGAAATGTCCTTGTTATTGTAGTCCTTTTTAATTCGAGGATAAATAGTAGAAGCAATATAAACTCCAAATTCCGTGTACTTAGTTACGATGCGTATATAAAAACTTCGTATTGTAGGTTTCCGATCATTACCTACTTCTAATTCTTTGTAGAAAATTCGTTGCATCAGTAAACTGAAAATTTAATGTTATATAATGAAATTCTTGAAAACTACGTCTTCCTTTAATCATTACTATTAACCCGGTAAAAGGGAATTCTGAGATCATTTTCTCACCATCCACCAATGCTTTCTCACGACCAGCAAGAGCATCACGGGTTGTTCTCGGGATGTCCGGTTAACCATCGTCGATCAAAGCCGAATTGTTATCTTTCTCAATACATTATCTACCTTATTTGTATTTCTGTGTCTTTTGGTTTCGGATGAGAACCGAGCAGAAAAAAAAATCATATTTTCTTTTGTATAGACAGATTTTGGACTGACCATTGTTGTTTCCTAACATTTTAGGTATTTTTACTTTTTTAATGCACAGGGAAAATTCATTTGTGGCTGGAGGAATGCGGGCACAGGAATTCTTCATTCCTGATCTGATGAAAGTTGGAATGTCAGCGAATTTTAGAAACCACTTAGCATCAAATCCAAACCCCGTATAAAGAATTAGAATAAATAAAGAATAAGAGGAAGAAGAGGATAAATAAAGAAAAAGAATTTTGCATAAATTTTAAGACAGGGTCACACATTAAAAAATACCTTAAGATATTTTTTAAATTAATTATTTTTAATTGATTATTTTTATTGTTTTAATTAATGTCGACTGATTTATTGACCTCTGACAATGATGATGCAGTGATAAATAGATGCAAGCTGATCTTTTTAATATTTTCATTAATTTTTTAAATAATATTTAAATTATTTTGTTTTTAATGTATGTTTCTTTTTTAAACAGTTTCTCATAAAAGTTTAAATATGTTGTAAGTAATACGAATTAAATTCACTAAATAATTCACGATAGCCCAAAATAGCTTTAAAAATAAAAAAATACATTTTGTATTTTTAAAATAGAACAAGAAAGAAAGGAAATTAAACTTAATAAAAAGTTTAGAGTTGTTGTCTCTTAATCAATAGAAACACGCAGCAACTGATGTTGATTAATTAAAAGGAGGACCTAATGTCTTAATTCATGAGAGTATGTTAAAATGCTCATCTCAGTGGCTATTAAAAATTACAACTAGAATAGAAAAGAATTGAAATAATGAATCTCTTCCCATCTGAAAGTTAATAACTAATAATTAAAAGAGAAACGGCAGTAAGGATATTTAATGACAGTGGCGCACACACGGGGAGGGGTGACATTCAGAGGGGCTTAAGCCTCCTCCGTCCTCCCTCCCTATGCCGAGAAATAAAGAAAAAAAAAGAAAGAACAAGAAGAAAACCTTTATTAAAACACTGACGTGTCTGCACCTTATCATTTCGAAAGTCTAACAAAATTAATTTTAAATAGGCCTACATCTGTACATTATTTTTGTTCCGTCCTCAAACCTTCATCCTAGGTGCTCCACTGCTTAGTGCTATAATGGATTTGTCGTTTTAAATCTAGAAACATTGTTTTACTAATTTGGCCGATTTCTCCAAATGGTATTAGCATTAGCTCATGTCGCAACTTTATTGGATTCAATTGGAATTAATCCAGGATTAGATTAAGACTATTTGGAGAAACTAGCCGTCAGTGTTGTAGATACTAACACAAATAGCAAAATGCTACTTACAGTAATGACGCTCAATTTTTACTTTAATAGGAAAGTCAGGCTTACTATTTAACTAGGAAAAAGTGAGATCACCCATTGTGTTTGTGTGCCTCTAATCGCTTTTAAACAGATATGTCCTGAAAACTGGCGTCAGGGGTTGTGATGAGCTTAACCGTTCATGCCATCCCCTCCCGAAAAAGGTTTTGTTTTTCCGGAGTACAAACGAAGTGATGATCTTTCCAACCAGAAAGACTGGTCCAAACTGCTAGACTTCTTCCAGATTCGGTTATAATTGGGATAACAACCCTTATCAGCTACTCCTTCTGTACTCTAATGCTTTCAAACCGCTAGATGTCTTGAAACTTTGTCTCCATATGAATATTGATACTCGAAGGTGGTCCTCCTTTCTCACCACTATATAACAGACAATTTTATGAAGGAACTCCCTAAGTGGAATCACTTGCCTAATCAAATAAAAACAAGATAGGGATAGCGATTTGTAAACCAATCACAATGCTTCGCAACGTCTTCTAATACGTCTATGAAAATAAAATTGATATTGCCTTAATTTCGTTATTATATAATATGATTATTATAAATGTCATTTTTGCGAAAGACGCACTTGTTACGATTGTTGTCATTGTTGCTAATGAGATTTTAATGATACTTGTTCCCAGGAAAAACGAGAATCTAAGTCTTCTGATCTTGACCAGAAGACTAAAAACCAGGCTTCTGCGACCATTAAGGCAATTTGATTAGAGCTGCTGGATAGATAGAGCTTCCTCTATATCCAGATTTGCAATAAGAATGTTTTTGTCTCCAACCCTGGAGAACAAAATGTTTGTTGGATCCCCCGAAAGCAGAATGTTTTTTATCTTTCTGCGACGATTGATGCTAAGACGAAAAACTTTCTGCAGGTGCAAAAAAAAAAAAAACGAATCTCCGAATCGACAACCAAAAAAAAACTACCCCTGTTCTATACTATATCTTTCTGCATCCCTCACTTTCGTTCTGCGACATTGTCGCCCCGTCGCTCGATATTCTGCTTTGGGGTTGGATCCCAAAAAAAGCAGTTAATGCAGAGATTCAGACTCAGAGAGGTGAGTGCTTCCTGATGTTCAACTCCAAGTGAGAAAAGTTTGTTTTGGGCCAGCCAGTCAGGAAGAAAAGTGAAGAGTTAAAAAAGTGAGAGATAAAAAGCAATTAATGCATTGTATTGCTCAAGTAGAAGGTAAAGAAGAGTTGGGTCACAACAGACGCTTTCAGGAAGTTAGCGGACAGAGCTGGCAAGACCGAAGATAGAAAGTAGGGCTAGCACCTTTTCAGCAATCAGCAAATTATTTTTTTTTTTGAAAATTAGATTTAAGGTTTGTTGATTAGATTAGGTTCGTTGTCAACAAATTAGCACGAGAAGAAACGAAAAATAGCCTTGAAAAAGCATTCGAATCGAAATATTGTTTACAATCAAATAGTTCACTGTTTTAAACAACGGAGTTTAATTCTTTTAGATAATCCAAATAAAAAATACAAGATTTTATGAAATACGGACTTAAAAATGTTTTAGGAATTTCCCGTTATTCAAAAAATTTAATTGACTGTCTAAAATCTACTATTAGGTAATTTATTTTACTGCAATTCTGAGTTGGAAATTTCATTCTTCTTAAAATTTGTTGTGATAGGCGGATTTTTTTAAAACTTTCTATTACATCGACAATATATCCTGGCACTTCATGACGCGGAATTATTACTATGTAAAGAAAGCTTATTTCTTTAAATTCCTTTTTTTAGTTCTAGATTTTACTTGTAGATTTTAATTTTTTTTTGTTTTGAAATGAATTTTCATATAACACTGAACTTAATAAAGCATAACCGAAAAATCTAAAAAAGTAACAAGAATGACTTTTCTGTAATAATTACCTGTTTTTCCATTATTCAAACCAGTCAATGTTATCTTCTCTCTCAGGTTTTCAAATATATATTTAATAGTTGCTATCGGGGTAACACCTCGTCCTTCGGTATACTCATTGAAATTGAACGGTGATTGTCTTTCTCCGTTACAGCACACTGCACTAACATTGCACCAAGCACCACTTGCAGGACCTAAAAGGCAAAAACAGAAATAAGTTTAATTAAGATACAAAAACAATGTAAGAAAAATGACAATTGAGAGTTGTGTCTGTCTCATTATTTAATCTTTCTACATAATTATTGGTCCTATATATATTCTTGTCTGAGGATTTTTCGTACTCCGGCTTGAGGTTTACTTAATATTTCGGTCCAGTACCTCGGGCCTTCTTCAAGAGACGTAGATTTTCCTTGAACTTTTGTTAGTTTTTGAGATGAGTTGTTTTCGTTCCAAGACTTGGGGACCGCACTTAAAGATGTTTGTGAACTTGTCTTTAGTCATCCATTCATTACAAAATTGGTTCGAGCGAGCAGTTTTTTTGGCACATTTCGATCTCCATGAAGGCGCGTGTTTCTTATGTTATCTAGTAAATTTTATTTTTTTATCAATGGATGGGACAGACGTATGCTTCAAGACCCTCAACCATCCCATGCTGATTGCCCACCTACTGTCGTAAGACAATCAATAGATACCTAAAAACAATATCTGACTTTAAACAGAACGAAAAGTGGTCGTGTCTTTCTCATAGTGTATTCCTTCTATACCTTACATTAGTATAAACGTTATAAGGATATTGTACTAATGAGAGAAATAAAAAGGAAGAGACAGGCAGGATAGAATATAAAACAGAAACTGGGAAATGCTCTAATTGTAGAGAGGAATAGAGGATCAGCAAGTTACAAACGAGAGAAACAAAAAAATTATAGTTTACATAAAATAGAAAGAAAGGAGAGAAAATGAAAGTGAAAGATAACGAGAATGAAAGCTTTAAAATGAAAACAATACAAAAATAATAACAATAAGAGAATGAACTAAATAAAATGCTCTAAATGAGACAAATAAAAAAGGAATTTGGAGAAAAAGACTTTCAGACCCTAAAAATCTGTAGATAAAGAAACATAGTTTTCATGGATACCCACTCATCAAAGAATTCATGAAAACGGAGTCAGCAGCAGAATTCATGAGTAAAAATAAAACATTTATAAACCATGTCGATGAACTTATATACAGTTCTGCTAGAAGACCGAGCATTGCTCCATAAATTAGAAGGAAAATAAAATAAGAACACTGTAAACAATCACTTGGTTATTTCACTCGCTTTGGAGGAAATGAATCGCATTGAATACACGCGACGAAATCGACACCAACCTAAATCACTTTCTGGCACTCAAAACGGTTGATTCATCCCATTTCATCAAAATCCTTAGACTCGTTTTAAAATAAAATTTACAATAATTGCTCGTTTTGTAGTATTTCATAGTTAGAAAGAAACACGCACACCCCAACTAATATATAAAAGTGAAAATCTGTAAGTTTGTATGTCAGGCCTCAACGGTGCAAAGGATCCGAATTAAATTTTGCTTGCAAGTAGTCTATGACACGGAGAAGGATATAAGCTTATTTTTATTTCTATTAATCAAGTACTTCCTCTGGGATGAATGAAAAAGCGTCCCAAAACTCCCCCAAATGATAAGATTCCCAAAGCTCCGATAGATGTTGCCAGCGCAGTTTTAAATCGAGTGCGTTTAAGAACATTTTTTCCAGGCGCGCAACACGATTACCTCATTAGGTGATGCATAAATTTAAGATGTGGTTAATTAATACGGATATTTTTTAAAATTTAAACTTTAATTTAGAATATAACATTAATTGGTAATGATCACGTGATGTTTTACCAACTGGGGAAGGTCTCGACTGATAGGGGTATGGAGAAGGCAACAAAGGGCTGGGAAATCATATATTCTCCGATCTCGATATTAGTTTCTCTTTGTTTTACGTTACATATGCAAGGCTTCTGGAGCGAAGCGAAGTCTAGTATACTAATAGCCGTGCTGGCGTGGTCGTGCGGTCTCGGCGGCGGCCAGCCGTGGCGTCCAATGCGCCAGTTCCTGGGTTCGAATCCCGGTAGTGGCATGGGTGTTTCACTTTCCTTTCTTCTGTGTTGTCCGTTTCTTCCCTTGGGGTTGGCGCCCCCTTGCGGTATCTAGCCTAAACTCCTCTGGTAGGAGAGCGTCCATACCCAGTATTGGGTGTTACGGGCGATTATAGATATAGATAGTATACTAATAAGGTTAAGATGTTCTGAAACAATGCAGCTAATTTTATATTTGTGAAAAAAAATAATTTAAGAGAAAAATGCTGCACGTGATTTTATGAAACATTTTGATATCTTCTTTTAAATTATTGTTTTGTTAAACTTCAACTAACGTTATTGTTTTTAATTTTAGAATTTTTTCTCCATTCCTTTTGATGTGATACAGTGCTATAGGAAGAATATCTTCTATGGTTTTAATTTCGTGGTTCAAATTAATTAAGATAGAACGCTCGGAAAATGGGTATAGAAATACCAGCATAGAGAAGATGTTTTTTTCTTAACCTCGCATTGAAATTTGTTCTAGAATTATTACCGTGAAATTCACAGTATCCTTCAGATTAGTTTTTCCAACTATAAGTAAACTTTATGACAAGCAACTACAGATAAATTTTTAAGTTGGGAAAAAAAAATATGTTGCAGAGACTTATTTTTATTTCAATCAATAATATGTGAAGAAGCTTCAAGAGAAGAAGAAAAGATTTATCCAAAAAGAAGAAATTCATTTTTATTATATAACAATTTAAGAGTTTGAAAGTTAAAGTATTGATAAAGCTTTTGAGTCCTGAAGTTCCCCACACAAAGGTTTTTGAAACCATTGCAATTAAGGATGGATTAATAATTTCACATATGAACCGTTATGTTTGTAAGTGGAATAAATCCACTTTTGGAAAAAAATGAGTTAATAGTAATTGTAGTAAGATATAGATATCCTCTGTTTATATTTATAATCATACAGTCAATGGACCACGAATTCTGCATAAATTAATCAAATTAATTTTAGCTGTAAAATGTTACCGCAAAAAAGGTTTTTTTGAAAGTGGAATAAGTCCATTTCGAGTAATCATAAGTAAAACAACTTTCTAATTGATTTGTCAAATTACTGTATTGCTTGGAAATTAAGTTCATTATGCAGCACTGACGAAGATTAAGCTCTTCTTTGAGATTAAGTTCCAATGCGAGCATGCGCATTGCGAGTTCGCTATCTTATCATTCGCAATGATGTGGTTAAGCATTGTTCAATCAGCTGACAACAACATAAATGTTATTGACAACAAATTTCTATTGTCGTGTCATTCATTTCTTCCAAACGACAGAGATTTTGGAGTTGTGGAAATAGCATTAAAGAAAAAGGATCAATTATGTACTGCTCATGACTATTATAATACAAAAAAGAGTTACCCCTCCCCCAAAAAAAAAAACAGTAGAGCGTCGATAATCCGGATTCAATTCCGGTGAAAAAAAAAAGTTCAAAAATCATTAACAGATTTTTTAAGTGCTCTGACAATGTATAAACATGTATATTCTTTCATTAAAACACGTTGTAAGTTCATATTAATTAATGGTTTTTATTTATCTGCTCCAATTATTTAACCATTAAATTGAATTATTAATGGTTTCAGCAAGTTTTCTTTTTGTTATAAACTTAAAACTACCTTTTTTGGTTCTTTTCGAAAATCCGGACGTTCTGATAATCCGGACAATTAATCCGGATTATCGACGCTCTACTGTAGTTTCATTTTGTATGAAATGAAATGAGAAGATTATGTCTCAACCAAATCTCTAGAAGAGACAATATCAAACAGGAAAAAAAATGCGGATGGAAAAATTATGCTGGATGAGGTTTAAAAGGGATGAACCGCACACATTTTTTTATAAAACAAGTATGAATGTAAATGCACCATTTAAAGTATTATTTTTATTTGGAAAACAAGGAAGACCCAAACATCTCAGCAAGATTACTATGTTGCTATTGTATAAAACGTCAAGACCTGTAACAAAAGAGAAATACAGCGATATGATGAGTTTACTGTTTTGCATACCATCTAGTTACCATGAATACTTTGCTATGTTAACTGTAAAGGTAAAATAAATTAAAAAATATATATATTTTTGTATTTTTCGTTATCTTGACTAAGTAATTATATTTTACACTTGTTTATGTTTTTTTAAATAATCTGGGGGCACGACCGTGCCCCCGCCAAGACGAGCCGAAGGCAGGAAGGGCACTACGCACCTTTTCTGGAAGTGTTTCGTCGTATTTTTGAACCAACATAGCTTCGGCCTAGATAATACTAGAGAGCTCAAATTTTCAGGATATGATGCAGTTACCAGACTAATGAAATACGCTAAGTTTCATTTATTTAGCTTTTATACTTTGGATTTTATTAATACCTAAAATACGTCGATTCCGTCACTCACTCACTCACTGACTGACTGACTGACTGACTCATGATCATCAAAACCTCTAGGGTACTTCCTGAAGTCCTAGAAAGCTGAAATTTGGTATGCAGGTTAGGATTAGCACACAAACAACAACAAAATTAAGAAATCCTTAACTTTCACATTCCAACCCCTCATAAAGGGGGGGGTCTGGTTATGTATTATCGAACCCTCATAGCTTCGGCCTGGATAATACTAGAGAGCTCAAATTTTCAGGATAAGATGCAGTTACCATACTAATGAAATACGCTAAGTTTCATTTATCTAGCTTTTATACTTTGGATTTTATTAAGATCTGAAATACGTCGTACCCTCAATGCTTCGGCCTAAATAATACTGTATAATAATGTGATTTCTTATAAAAGTGCAAACAGCTTGTATATACAAGTTGACCAATAGAAAAACAGAAAAGTAGGGTATTGAAAAAAAATCCATTTTCTAAATAATCTTAAAACGAAATTTAGTTGTAATAGATAATCCCA
>JAFIDM010000006.1:9406395-9421583 GCA_023159025.1 Thereuonema tuberculata | reverse complement strand
ATGGAATGAGAGTTATTTAATTATTTTTTTCTTCAATGTTAATTATTCCAACGAATTAAAAAACAAAATTCGTCAAAAAATAAAATAATTATCTTTTTTGGCTTTTTTTATCAATTGTTGATTCATTTTTTTTTGGTTATTGCCAGGAATATTATTTCACTGTTAGAAATACGAGTTTATTAGTTTTTTTAATCAAAAAAATATCTTTTTTTCGTTTTTTTTTTCAATGATATTCTCAGTTATATCTATTCGATTTTTTTAATCGAAAAATATTCCTTCTTTTGTTTTAATTTCATTAATTATTCTTAATTATTTATCTTTTACTTGGAAATAAAAAAGGGGTATCTACCTTTGTCTAGACAACAGAAGGATTAATTAGGTCATGGTTAGGGGGAAAGAGCAGGTGTGTGTGTTTTTGAGAATGCTCCATAATGAATAATACAATTTTTTCTTACAAGGTTTTCTCTGACCTAGATAAACACGGCTTTCATCTGTTGCAGAAACTGAATAAAATATTTATAGATTTTTATAAATAAAAGTAAATTAGTTTTTTTATAAAATATAATGAAATTGTGCTTTTCTTTTTTGTGTAAAAATTCGATAGAAAATATGAAAATGGTGTGCAATGATTATTTTCTCTTCACCATACGAGAATAACTATATTATTGCCCGCCTTTCTAAAAGCGTTTTTAAATTGGAAGGTTTTATAGCAAAACATTACTTAGTGATACATTTTTGTGACCTCTTTTAATGTAAACACCTTTTTTTAATTCGTTTTCAAAAGTCTTTGATTATTCTTTGAAAAATGACTGTATAAGAGAATTTATCATTTAATCTTTTTTCAGTACAATAGATAAATTATGAATGAATTGTGATATTATATTATTTTCATTTACGCATTTATCATATAGAGCTATGCATTTTTTTAAAAAAAAGGAATTCAATGACTAAGTTTTTTTGTTATTCGTTTTTCCAAAAAATAAATATAAAATATTTTTTGATATTTATTAAATGTCTTGTTTGTGGATGCAGAAAAAACGGTGTCAAGCAAAAGATGCATTGTGGGATAGTGTTAACCTACTTTTTTAAATTCGAAAAAATAATTTCTGATTGGCTGATGGGCTGGACCTTTGGGAATGGTTTTTAATTTTGAAAAGCTCTCATTGGCTGAAAGTTATCAAGCTGTTGACACATATTTTTTTCTCTTTTGATTGGAGAAAGGCCTTTCAGAGTGGCAGTCAGAAATTAATAAACATGAATTTGGAAATTATATATAAACACCAGCTTTGAGAATTGTTGCAATCAGTTATCTTCCTCGAGATCAAACAATGGCCAACGCAAGCTTTTATGAACCAGTCGACTTACAGCAGAAATTTGAATTGGCGATGCGTGATCTCGCTCCTGCCCAGGTAATATAAATTTGTTATTTCCTTTTTTATTACCGTGTGGTTTTTTTTCTATTTTTTGAATTGTTAATTTTTCAAAAAAGATGACTTATTATAAAAAAAGTAATATTCTTTTATTTTTCTTTATTACCTTCCCAAAACCTTCTCATGCCTTGTTCTTTATTTTCTTTTCTTTCTTTTTTTCTTCTAAAAATTCTCAATGGCTATCCTTTTTCATTAGATACCCTCAGACTTTTTGAGCATTGGAGATGGAATCTATCTTCGAGTAGCTCCTTACAAGGGTATTCTGTTAGTGAATTTAAGAAAATATTTCTATACTGGGAGTTCTTTGGTTCCTACAGCCATTGGAATTCGCTTTCGAAAAAGAACACGCAGATATTAGCGTTTTCTGCTGTCGATATTAATCATGATGCAGCAACAGTTGAAATTATATACAATGACGGATATGCTGATCCCAAAAAAGTGCTGAATCTCACAAATGAAAGATTGTTGACCATAACTTATGATCCTATAATAAAACAGGCTCTTTTAAATTTTACCAGGGATGGTAAACAAATTACCATTAATAATAACCAATGGCGCACTTGTCACAGCTCCTCACCAACGAGCTACCCCGCCTAATTCAATCTGTAAAGGAGACTATGAGATGCCCACCGCCATCCATACCTCCTAACGCAATCAGTAATCATTCTGCTCCTCTTCTTCAATCTGCTCTCATTACAAACCCTCCACAACCCCAAAATCCTAATTTCCCTATCACTTCCACCCCGATTCTTCAGCCAACAGCTCCTGCAGCCGAGCCTAGTACCGCCGGACCTGTGAAGCGAGCCCGTCATGCCCCGGTCTGCAAATTAAAGATGCCTGCATCCAAACAAGCACCAGTAGCGCCCGCAGATCCGAGAACAGCAGTAGTTCCAGCATCGGACACCGCCAACGTCGAGTTTGATTTTTCCCAGAGCCTAGATCCCAGCATTGATCCTACAATGTTCATCGATGCTCAAGATCTCGACAAGCATTTGAACAGATCATAAAGGGCATGAAAAAACCGAGTAAGTCATATCCGCTTTTTTCAGTTATTGTTTACGGTTTTTTTTCCTCAATGCACTTTCCTTTTTTTTTGAAAAAAAATGAACTCGTCAATGAATGAATCAGTCAATCAGATTAACACCTAGTAAAGTATTTAAAAAGTGAATCAGATTGAAGTATATTGATACATCATGTCAGGTAGCTCAGATAGAGAAATAAAAGCTATTGCAGACCGATGGCATCTAGATCCGGACGCAATTATACCTAGAGCATCAACAGCCGACCCTAATTCGGATATTGAGTCGGCACCAACCATCCATTCGATCTCCGAAAGATGGAATATTGATCCGAAACAAATTTCATCCGAACCAATAAATGCAAATAAAACTTTTGAAGATATTGCAAAAAGATGGAGCGTTGATAATAATACACTTCTAACCGAGTCTGAAGGCGAATCTAGCTCGGATGAAGAAGAAGAAGATATGCCTGAACCATTGCCGGTAAATGAAATTAGTGAATTTGATAATTGGCTGTTAGGTTTCATTAACGTAGAACGCATTATTGCTCGTCACTATATTCGTCAGTACAGAACTCTAGGGACTCAGTATGAAATTAAATTATCCTGTCCTTTACTCGAAGAAATAAGAGCAAAGAGCACGGAAGGGCGAAAATTAAATTTAATGTTTATTGTAGAACACCTCTTTGAATTATTAATACAACTCACTACAGAATGTCTTCCTAACGATATGATTGGCATTCAAATAAACAGTGAGCAGTTCGAGTCGGCTGCTTATTTAAATCTTACAGCAAAGAAAAATTTTAAAGCAGAATCGGTCCTTGAAATCATAGAAATGTTAGCGCAGTCCGGAAAAAGAAGTGATTGGGCTAGTACTTTATTTGTAAAGGTAATCTGTGTTTCACCACCTGAGAGTGGAAAAATAAAAGATGGAAGTAAACTTCATATTGAAGAATGGATAAAAAATAAGAGATGCATCATTCAAATCCAAAATCGGTCCGATAAATTATGTATGGCTCGCGCACTGGTCATTGCCATGGCTCAAATTAATAACTCTTCCAATTTTCGAAAAATCAGGAGGAGTAATTCTTTTCAACTGAAGGAGGCTGTTGAGCTTCACCGCAAGGCCCATGTCCCTCAGGGTTCCTGTGGGATACCAGAAATACAAAAATTTCAAACGTTTTTAAATCCTACCTACCAAATTATCATCATTTCTCATGAGATGGGGAATCAGGCTCTTTTCATGGGTCCGCCAGCTGAGAAAAGCTAATTCTTTTTCATTACAACGAGCATTTCGCCGTTGTAACAAGTTTGACAGCTTTTTATAACTGTATCTATTTTTGCATAACTTGTTTCAAGAAATACAATACCAACGATAAACACACCTGTTCCAAAATTTGTTTTGCCTGTAAAAAATCAGGAGGTTATTGTTCTGTCGAGAACTATATTCGCTGTGAGATCTGCAATCGATTTTTTAAATCTGCCAAGTGTTTGAAAAATCCCAAAAGTATTTATAGCAGGAAAGGCATTCTAATTTGCGATCAATTTCACCGATGTCGGACGTGTGGAATTACTATTGACAACAGTACTGGGGCTGTTCATTTTTGTGGGCGCTAAAGGTGCCTTAACTGTAAGAATATTGTTTCTCTCGATCATTTATGTTATATTCAGTCAGTGTCTCTTCCCAATAACGAAAAGGAAGATGAGAATCAATTCCTGTTATTTTACGATTTTGAATGTAGCATAGAAAAAGATCTTGGCGACGGTCGTATAGAGCATGTACCTAATTTACGCATTGTCAGATTCTGTTGCACGAAATGTGTCGACAGTCAATCAGATGATTGTGAAAACTGCACCGCTCCAAAACTGAGGATTTTCAAAGGAGAAACGGCCTGTAGAGATTTTTGTGAATGGCTTTTTGAAACTTTTGAAAATGAAAGGGTCTCTGCCATCGCTCATAATGCTAGTGGCTATGATTCTTATTTCATAATTCAATACATGCTGAAATGTAATCAAAAACCGAAAAAAGTAATTTATAATGGAAACAAGCTGCTCTTTCTTCAAAGGAAAAATATTCGATTTCTCGATTTATTCGCCTTTATCCCAATGGCTCTAAAAAAATTACCCAAAGCATTTGGTTTGGATACCAGTCGACTATTAAAAGGGTATTTCCCGTACCTATTCAATAGGGCTGAAAATTGGAATTATCGAGGATCCTATCCCTCTTTAGAATATTATGATGTCGGGAGTATGATGCCTCAGGAGCGTGATGTGTTTATCTAATGATACTATGAACAGATAAAAAAAGGTGAAATATTTGATTTTCAAAAAGAAATATTCGACTATTGCGTTATAGATGTGGAAATTCTGAGTGCAGTGGCTTTGAAATTTCGGAAAGTTTATACTTCAATCATAGGTAGCTGTCCGTTTCAAACGGGGATTACAATAGCTAGTGTTTGCACTCGAGTTTTTCGGGCAAAATTTTTAAAATCAGAAACAATTGCGCTCATTTCTCATAACGGGTTTTACAAAAACGCGAAATGCTATAGTAAGATAAGCATTGAATGGCTAGAATTTGAATCACACCAACGCAATGAATACATTCAACGTGCTTTAAATCAAGGTGAAAAATTCATTCCTGAATGTCGTCTTTACGTCGATGGTTTTCCGTAAAAGTCCAGAACCGTTTTTCAGTTTCAGAGATGTTGGGTGCACGGTTGTGAAAAATGCTACAGAAATAGACTCATGGTTTATCCTCATCGAGGGATGACGATTCAGGAAATATTTGATTTAACACTTGAAAATGTCCAAAGACTGCAAGCACTACAGTGGTAGAAATGTGAGAATGCGATTTTCGCACTAGATTAAAGGCAAATGCTGAATTGAGCGAATTTGTGAAGAAATTACCCATAATGCCTCCTTTAACACCAGATCAGTTACTTTGGCGGGAGGGTCGAGGGTTTCAAACTCTTCCACGAGATAGAGCCCGACGAGAAAATTATTTATATAGACTTTATTTCATTGTATCCATTGATATTGAAAAAAGATATTTATCCTTTAGGTTATCCTGAAATTTTAACAGAATTTGATTCGACTGATATTTCTAATTTTTGCGGAATAGTGCAATGCAGTATTCTCCCACCTAGAGGACTTTATATACCAGTTTTGCCCTACCGTTACAACAAAAAACTCTACTTTCCACTGTGTAAAAAGTGTGTCGAGTTGAAATCTTCTACAAAGTGCGAACACAATGATCAGGAACGGATCTTAACCGGTGCCTGGATCACTTTTGAACTCCAGCTTGCTTTGGAGAAAGGTTACAGGATCAAAAAAATATTTTAAGTTTGGAATTTTTCAAAAACAACACAGATCGATCCTGAAACAGGAGAGGGTGGCTTATTCGCAGAATACATAAATACATTTCTTAAAATCAAGCAGGAAAGCGATGGCTACCCATCACATTGTCAGACAGAGGATCAAAGAGAGCATACATCAGTGAATACGCCCGAAATGAGGGGATAGCTCTGGATCCCGACAGAATTCAGAAAAATCATCCATTAAGAACCATTGCTAAGATTTGTTTGAATTCAATTTATGGTAAATTTGCACAGCGAGTTATAAAGAGTAAAACATACTATGTAGAGAAACCAGAAACGTATTTTGGCTATGTTTTCAGTGACACGAAAATTGTAAAAATGTCACTTTTTTTCACGATCGAATTGCACAATTGGAATGGGTTGAAAATACTGAACAAATTGAAGATCTTTTGCTAGGAAGTCACACAAATGTTGTTATTAGCGCGTTTATTACGGCTCAAGCGAGAATTAGACTCTATCATGAAATGGAAAAATTCGGCACATCAGTTCTTTACTGTTATACCGATAGCATTTTTGCGGTTGCCAAGAAACAATCATCTGTTTTATCCAATGTACCAATTGGAAATTTTCTTGGAAATCTCACTAATGAAGTCCATAAAGACCATGCAGAGGAATTTATGATAGATATGTTTTGCACTGCAGGAGCAAAAAATTACAGTTATCGTGTTTCCTCAAAGAATTCTGACAAGCCATCTCAAATTGTGTTAAAAATTCATGGTTTCTCTTTAAATTATGAAACTCGTGAAAAAATAAATTTGGATTTGCTCAAGTCCATGGTCGATGAACTGATTCAGAATAATGATGATAATAATAATGACAATGCAGAGTCACTGACCCGAGTTCCTACCTTTACACGAGGAAAAATTCGAAGAACGAAAAAACGGAAAATTGTTTCCCAGGATGAGATTAAAATGTACCGAGCTGTCTTTGATAAGCGAGTAATTGTTCCTGGACAATATCAAACCCTCCCCTATGGTTATTGAGTGTAGAGACCTGGAAAGTTGACAATTCATTCTGTTCAAAAAAAAGAATGCTGTATACATCCCAGTCCCTAAAAATGGAATTGGTAAGATTGGACACTTTTCACAATTGGCCTGTATCTTTTATCTCGGCAAAAGATTTAGCAAAGGCAGGTTTTGTTTCAATGTAATGATAGAGTGCAGTATATGTTTTGTAAGGGTATTTTAGGCAGTTAGGAATGCCATGATTCCCCGATGTCTGAACATTATAAATATTTCCCTGGTTGTTCGTTTGTCCAGGGTGTAGATGTTGTTAATATTCCAAACAAGTGAAGAGGAAAAAAAACCCACAAGATCCTAACCTTTTTTTGCATGTTACGTCATGTCTTTCTTCATGTTTTGCATGTCACGACATGTATTTCCTGTTGCTTTGCATGTCATAACATGCATTTTCGCCAAAACAATACTGACACTTGCACAGGTTAGGACGGACTTTTTTTTTCCCCCATTTCTCAGTGTATTATTTTTTGTTCTTTTTTATCGAAACAAAAAAAAATACATTTACAATGTCTGAATACGAATTTATTCATAGTATGGAATTCAAATTTAAACACCCTTTTAACTGCATCTTAAGCGGAGCTACCGGGAGTGGTAAGACCGAGTTTTCAAAAAAGTTTCTAAAATATAAAGACGATATGATTGATCAACCTCCAACGGAAATTTATTGGCATTACGGTGTTCATCAACCATGGTTCAGTGAATTTACTGGAATGGTTAAATTTCAAGAGGGTGTACCTGACGTGAAAATGTTTGATTCGGTCACTCCAAAATTAGTGATTATTGATGATTTGATGGGTGTAGAAAATAGCGCGCTCGAACCTTTATTTACTAAATTCAGCCATCACAAAAATTGTAGTGTTATTTACATGGTTCAAAACTTATTTCATAAAGGTGGTGCCCACCGCACAATCAGCTTAAACACTCATTATTTTGTCCTCTTTAAAAACGTAAGGGATTTATCTCAGGTAATGTTCTTTGCCAGACAATTATTTCCGAAAAATGAAAAATTTCTTGTGGAAGCCTATCGAGATGTAACTCAGGAACCTTATTCCTATTTGTTATTGGATTTGAAACCCAACACCATGGAGGGAGTGCGTTTCCGCACTGGAATATTTCCTGACGAGTAATTGGGTATTTATCGACCAATCAAAAAATAGCATTTGAAAATCGTTGGGAATATTATTATTGAAAAAATGAAACTGTTCGGAACGAGAGAAAAATTTTTTTGAATGGGATATGGAAATGGACAGCCAGAGAGATGGCACCTTCGAAGCGAGCTCCTCATAGACTGGTGAAATACAGTCGCATTTTACAGGCAATTCCTCAATTTTCACCTCGACAGATGAGAGCGGTTATTAAAGAAGATAATCACGACTTTATTCGTTGTTTATCTAAATGTGTAGGTAATGTTTTGCGTGGCAACGTTCCTGTGACTCCCTATCAAAAACGAAAACTATCTTGTCACAAGAAAACACTTCGTTTGATTGGCACATCAAAATTACCCATTCACAAAAAAAAGTCAATTCTAGTGCAAAAAGGATTTGGACTTTTGCCCTTCATCATTCCTGCTCTGGCAGGACTATTCGGTGGTATGCTTGGTAGCAACCGATGAAGGAATGGAACATGGTAGGAAATTTGTTGTTTTACCTGAAGAACTAGCCTCACAAATGCTGCCAGGGTCCACACAAAAATATGACCCGTCTCAAAATATTATAGAGAAACTTTGGAAAAAGTTCTTTGGAAAAAGAACTGGATCATCTTTTCAACGATATCACCTTACCGAATGATTTAAAAATTAAATTAGTTAATAATATACAGCAGCGTTTTCAAACATTTTATAATCAGAACAAAAGCAAACTGCACGATCCTGTTTTACAGACATGACCGCGAATGTGACGTCAGACAGTGCCGACGTGAAAACCGATGCGTCACAGGAAAAAAAAAGAAATTCAAACTCCGTCAGGTGTTAGTTGGGAAGATGCGGTTTTGACTCGCATGCCCACATCTTATCAGCCTTTTGCAAAAAAATTGTTGGAACGTTTTAAAGCACTGCCCAACGTGGGATGGGATTCTAAAACGGGAGAATTGATGGTTCGAGGTGAAAACATTTCTCAAAGTGGTATTTTTGATTTAATGAATCATTTGGTGAAGCAGAGCAAAAGAACCCCGACTGATTGGATTCAATTCCGTAATCTTTTAACTTCCATTCCGTTATCAAAAGAGGACATCCCAACAATAAACAGTGGAAAATTATTTCAAAATTACAAGTTCCCACAGCCAAAAAGAAAAACGGAAATACAAAAATACGAGTACAGTCGGGGCAAGGAAAATGGCAGTCTTATCCGCAGCTGTGGAAAAATTATTGAGATCGATTTCTTTCGATCCAAAGCATCCTGCATCTTTTGACGGAGTATAAAAATTATACAGGGCGGCCAACCCGCGAAATAAATCCGTTACCCTGATTCAAGTTAAACAGTGGTTGAAAAGACATGATAACTACACTCTTTTTAAATCGGCTAGAAAAAATTTCGCACGTGGGAAAACAAAAGTATCCGTTATGAACGAACAGTGGCAGACAGATCTTATTGATATGCAAAAACAGGCAAAATTTAATGATGGTTTTCGATTCTTACTCGTCGTCATAGACATTCTATCGAAACGTGCTTTTGTAGTGCCATTGAAAAACAAAACAGGAGTTAGTGTAACCAATGCCTTTAAGCATCTTTTTAAGACGGAGGACGTCGACCCGCCTGATCGTTTACAAACCGATAAACGTCGTGAATTTGTCAACAAAACCTTTCAGACATTTCTAAAAGAACACAATGTTCCCTTTTTTACATCACAAGATCCAGTTGTTAAAGCTTCGGTTGCCGAAAGATTTGTGAGAACGTTTCGGTCAAAACTTTTCAAATATTTTCATTTTACTGGCTCCTTTCGATATGTTGATGCCTTAAAAGATTTGGTGGATGCCTATAATAATAGTTTTCATTCGAGTATTGGTATGGCTCCAAACGACGTGACCGGTTCGAGCCAGCATCTTGTATGGCAGCGCCTCTATGGAAAAACTCCGAATACGTCACGACGACGACCGCCAGACGTGTCATTTAAGACAGGTCAGCAGGTACGTATTAGTTCGGCAAGAAGATCATTCCAAAAGGCGTTCGAGGGTTTGTGGACTCCTGAAATTTTTACAATTTCAGAGATTGTATCAAAGAGAAGTCCGCAAGTGTATCGTTTGAAAGACGGGTCGGGTGAACCAATGGAACTTTTTACCCCTGGGAATTACAATCTATTGAAAAAAGCGAAGATAGTTTCTATCCCATTGAGAAAATTCTTAAGGAAAAAGGACGAGGAAATAAGAAAGAATATTTAGTTCGTTGGCAAGGATACAGTCCCGCTTTTGATAGCTGGATTAAAAATGATAGATTTACAACATATTTCCAGTATCTAAACAACAACAAAAAAATGGATGAATTTTATCTGACGCTTCCGAGCAATTCAAGCATGTCTTTTTTTTCCGAAAAATACAATTTCCACTTTCACAATCAAACTACCAAAAAGATTTGAATTGAAAGAGCCCTACGAATGTGCCCTGGCCGAAGTTAGTTATCAGCACAGTTGGTACAACATAAGCGGTAATGATGGTATGTTTCGAGTTATAAGTTATCCTTCTTTCCGCGTTACCATTCCATTAAAACCACAGTTTAAAAGTGCAGACAAATTCATTCGTAAAATTACAGCCAGTATTCAAGAGCATCCCATAGAAAAACTTTCCAACGAGTTAATGTTTTTGCTAGTTTTCAATCGTGTTATCGTTTCACTGCCGCGGTGCAGAAATTCGAATGTGTCTGCCTCTGGCTCAGTTGTTAGGTTTTAATCAGCCTGATCTTTTACGAGTGTCGGATGAGGAAAATTCAAAGCAAACCTTGGTTGAATTTAAAGAAAGCACAACGGCCAAAGACACACCTATCTTTACAGATATAGATCTTTCGAAAGCCCCCTTCTTTTTCGACTTTGAATTAAAAGAAGCAAGTTCTTCGGTCATTAATGAATTCAAAATTCCTCAGGGATATTATTCGAATGCAGCACACCTAACTCAGTTAAAGTCAGCTCGTATTAAGGATCGTTTTCGTTACGAGGAGGAAAGAACGCCGGTTCAATTCACCTACAATAATATTACTCATAGAATCACTCTTGAAATAACAGGCTATTTTAAAGTAATTTTAACTCGCGAATTATCTGAACTTTAAGGTTTTCTCGGTCAGACAGAATTCCTTCAAACCATAGAGGCTAGTTCGGTCATTGACTTGAACGGGGTTTTTTATTCCATTTATATCTATTCAGATCTGATTGACAATTCAATTGTTGGCGATGTAATGGCTCCCCTTTTACGTACGGTGCAAATTCGTGGCAAAGATAGTGACTTGATAACAGAGTCCTACACCAATTTGTTTTGTAGACCCCTATTGCGTCATTCATTCGATACAATTACAATATATTTGAGAAATGACATTGGCCTTCCCGTGGCTTTCCAGAGGGGAAGAACCTCATTAATCTTGCATTTTCGTAAAATACGACAGTAAGAGGTAAAGCCAACAAAACATTTTGATTGGTGCAAAAAAAAAAACTCCAACCCCAACCCATCGCACCTCCCCTTACCCTAGTGCAGTTAATAAAAGAAAAAAAGTGTGACTCATTTGTGTTCTGGAAAGAGATGCATTCGATACGATACAACCCCCGCTCCTGTATTTGCTACTATGCAAATCAAATTGGTGGATCAGAATACACCAACAGTATGCCATTCTACAGTGGTGTTCTACAGTGGTGACGGGGTGGAATTTGCAGTGTGTTTAAATCATTATTTCGTTGGGCAAAACCAGCGTTAAAAAAGTTCGCCTACTCGGCAGGTCGTTACGCCCTAAGAAGTGGTAATCGCATGTTGGATAACGTTGATCAGGGTGAAACGTTTCAAAACGCCACCAAAAAACGGCTTCAGCAGACATTGAAAGACTTAACTTCCGGCCAGACCGGAAGCGGACCTGGGCTTGGCAGGTTGTATGGCAGGCGCAAGTGGCTCAGTGCATTCACCGACCAATCCGGTGACAGGTCATTGTCAAGGACGGTCGCTGGTGTTGGGAGAAAAAGAAGGAAAACAACGGTAAAAGTGCGTCGTCAGCGTTCTCATACCACCAGTACCACCGCCAAAAGAAAGCAGAAAAAGAAGACCACCTCCAAAAAAATAAAAAATAAAAATTCAAAAAAACGATCTCCAAAAGACATTTTTGATTCCTGAAAAGAGAAATGTCTGGTGAGGGACAATTAATCCATTGCAAGTCAGAGGAGAGTTTTAAAAACAAATTGGATCTTTTCACTCTTCCTCCAACACAAGTTGTTATTCATAATGGAGCGGACGTTGAATATCACCCGATTGCCTCCATCACTGAAACGGGACCCATTGAATTCGTGATCGCCGGTGCCGAATATTTGGAATATTTGGACTTATCAAAAACTCTCCTCAGTCTGAAAATAGTGAAAGGTGCCGATTTGACACCATAGGGGAGGCAGACAAGGTGAGCACAGTTAATCTAATTCTTCATTCCCTATTCATCAAAGTGGTTTCAATTCAAAGCTCCACTGGAACACACGGTGAATGTGTTTGTGTATGCCGAGTTCCAAAAAATCATTGAAATAGACAATAGCAGAAACATCTTAGTGGACTAAAAAAAAAGAAAATGAACACATTACAAATCAGTTCCTTGTTAAGCTCGCATCCCGAGACGAGCAGCAAATTTGGGGGAGTATACGCTTGTGATAGACTTCCAGTAAAGGCTTTACACCAGGCGTACGTTGTGAACTTGGACAATCATTCAAAGCCGGGTTCTCATTGGGTCGCCCTATATTTCCATCCACGAACATCAGGTGTGTATTACTTTGATTCCTACGGTAATCCAATACGCAATCCTTTCATTAGACAATTTATTTGGAAAAACGCAAAACGACTTCGAGAAAGTCGTGTTGTTATTCAGGGACCTTATACCCAAACTTGCGGTGCCTACTGCATTTATTTTATACTATTTATGACTCGTGGTTTTTCTTATAACGAATTTCTCGACATGTTCACACCGAGAAAAGATATTAAAGATTTTATCCTATTCAATAGACTTAGACCATTTCGGTGAACAACTTCGTGAAATTCGAAGAAATCAACCCTTAGTCTGTTCCACTACCCAATCGTGTAATGCTTTATTTTGAGTCTATCACCGCCTGATGATAAAGAAAAGAAACAGTTAAAAAAAAAAGGAAAAGAAAAAAAG
Organism: Thereuonema tuberculata; assembly: GCA_023159025.1. Classification (NCBI taxonomy): domain Eukaryota; kingdom Metazoa; phylum Arthropoda; class Chilopoda; order Scutigeromorpha; family Scutigeridae; genus Thereuonema; species Thereuonema tuberculata. Next base: position 9,408,425 of record JAFIDM010000006.1, on the reverse strand, counting down.
ACAGTGTAAAAAAATGAAATGATATGATAATTTTTTGTACTTATTCTTTTTTTTTTAGGGTTAGTTAATTCTGGTGTTGGTTGTATAAATGTATTCATGTAAGATTCACATTGTCATGTATTATAATTTGTTATTTTTTCTTGTAGAAAAGAAAAAAAGTGGATGAATTATTCACTCTCTAGTCCATTTTTTTAGGTTTAGATAAGTAGAAAAATAGTACAATTCCATTTTTTTCCCTTTTGCACTATTTCTGTATTTTTTTTTGTAAAAAAAGAAAAAAATTTTGAAAGGTTTCTTTTTTTCCAATTAAGGAAGAGTTAACATTTACTGTAAGAAAAATGTTCTTTTTTTGATAATTATGCATTAAATTTACATTCATTCATTCATGTTAAAAAAGTTCAATGAACCATACAATGTAATTCATTCATTCATTCATGTAGAAAAAAGTTCAATGAACCAGACCATTTAACAGTAATTGTAAAAAAAATAATAAAACAGATTGAATGCATTTTTCCATGTCTCTGTTGTGATTTCTTTTTTGTACAAAAATTAAACCTCCTTAAGAAAGAAAAGATAAAATATCCAACATACAAAACAACTTAATAAAACAGCTAAAAACACAACCAAATCACAAAAATACAAAATACAAACACTCACCTGATTTATATTCCCTCAACGTAACAACGCACTCAACCATACTTCCTCCCTACCCTCTCCCTCCCTCCTTCAAAACACAATCAAAAAACCCGTCCAAAAACCACTAAAAACAACCATAAACACTACCAAAAGTAAAAGACAGTCCAAACTCCAACAAATCCCTCCTCCCCTCCACAAAAAAACCAAAAACCCTTCCCTTCCAACCAGACAACAAAAAATGGGCTTATATGGTCCCGAGGACCATGGTCTATACAGTCCATCATCACTACTGACAAATTATTTATACTTTTATTTTAATTCCTTTAAGTATTTAGCAATATTCGGCAATTAGTTAAGGAATAGTTGTACTCACTCATATATTTCCGCTGAGTTGTATGCTGTAATTTCTCTTCAAGTTCTCTTTAATTTTAACTTGTCCATCAGTGAAGAAAGCTTGAATTTTTCCACTCGTTGTTTTCATTGGCTAGACGTGTTATCTGTCTTGCGGCTAACCTCTTGAGCTTCGATTGGGCCTTTTCACTTGCGTTGAGTAATTCTTCATTATTCACATTCGAATATCTTCTATATTCGAATTCTTCATTCGAAAAATTACTGCAAAGCATAGTTGCATGCCATTTGATTTTAATAGAGTAATGGATAATAATTTTTAAATATAGAAATTGATAAATTATATCAATTCTTTTAATTAACAGTGTGCTATATTATTTTTATTCCCATTTTTTTTTTGTCTTTTATCTTTAGAATTATATTTTTTTTTAATTGTTTGAAATAAAAACTTACTTTTATAATTCGAAATTAATCAGGGGATTTTCTTAACTGAACACTTAAAATTATTTTTCACATTTACTGACAGATGAAAAAATAAGTTTTGAAAATTGTAAGATTTTAAGAAAATTTTAAAAAGTAATTTATTTAACATTATATAAAATTATGGGTTTTTTTTCGTATTTAGGAGATATTGATTATAAAAACCTTATTTTAGCTTGTTTTTATCTATTTCTTTACTTATTATCGTCATCATTATTCAATAAAACATATCTCATACCTTCTCCGATCGCTTGTGTTCAAATTTATTTATGTATTGCAAATGAATCAAAAAATGATTATTTCTTTTTAACTCAAAGGACAGTGCAACAAGTGTTTAATAGTATCCGATTATCTCCGTGGAATCTACTATTTTCTCCATCTGACCCTGTCTATCGTTTCTAGGGCATTAATCACTTGTTAACATCATTCAGGAATCCTTCAAGAAAGTGACTTCACGAGTGATGTAAGGTCAAGCATCAGATAACCTCCGAAATCTTTCTCTTCTTAAAAAAGTCGTCTCAGATCACGAAAACGTAAAGAAAACGAGAACCAAAGAGTTCAAAGTA
>JAFIDM010000006.1:9370608-9397211 GCA_023159025.1 Thereuonema tuberculata | reverse complement strand
AGTTGCAAGACCTTGTTATTTACAGTGACTTCTCCTGGCTGATGATCTTCAACGAGCTGTTCCAGGATGTCACTTGTAAATAATTTGGTCTCATCCATTATTACAAATATTCGTATTTCAGAAAAGCGGTTTTAGGTCCATCAACATTAAAAATAGGCAAATTACCACAGATGACAAAAGCAGGCTCCCATGAAACTTAGCAACATTAGTATTAAAAGTAGGATAATTTACTAAAGAATATAGAAATAGGTACCCAATCCTATCTATATTTAGAAATCTGTCGTTATAGAGAATACTGAAATTGAAGGAACTCACGATGTGGCCAGTGCTATCCATAGTTCATTAATGATGTAAATGATGGCAGCTTGTGTGATGACAAGCTTTCGACCGAAACGACAATTTGTGAAGATAACTTTTGTGGCAATGCTCCTTTTCTCCAGTTCTAAGCGGAATTGATTGGGTATATATTGGTCATCAATGAAGCCATGTATTCAGCTCGTGATGTTGTTGTAATGAGGTTTTGTAATAATTATTTATGTTTATTTATTTAAATAATTATGTGTAATTACAATCTCACAAATCATGTATGTTTTATAATTTGTAAAGTAAAATATGTAAATGAGGTTGGTTGCGAACCCCTATATTAATGGACTGCTCCAAGTCGACGGGGGTAGTTCGATATGGGTTAGTTCGATATCTGACACGAGAGAGGCGAGTCGACAGAAAACACGGGAGTAAGAACGGAGCGGTCGGCAAGATGTCAGTAGGGGACGAGGCGTTAGTCGCCGAGTTTGGATGAAGCGTGTGGTCGCTGAAATCAATGATGCGTTAGTCGCTCATGAAGAAAAGAAGAACCCGTCTGCGTTAGAAGCCACCGTAGTCTACTCTGTTCGTGTGTCGATAAAGAGTGAAGAACCTGTCAGCTGAAAGAAGAAAGAAAACTTCACAAAGAGTCAAACCGAACTTAAGAATAAGGGAGATAGATTTGACAGTAATTTTACTTTGTGTAAAAATAGAATTTTAAAAGTATCAAGCCGATACTCTATGTAAATTTAGCTACATTACATTAGCAACTTAAATTGTGTATAATTTAAATTAGAACTGATTAAAGTGTATTTAATTTAAGCCACCCGATCCACCCCATTTCTTTACAGTTGTTCTGAAATGTAATTAGAAGAAAAACTGACGCTGGAGGAAACAGCTTAGAAAATAAGGGAATTAAGCCAATTCCAAAAGCAACAGTAATTCACAATCATTTCTCTTCTAGATGAAATGACAGAGTCCCTTCCCCCTTCCCCAAGCTACGAGTTCAGCAAGGAAGTGTAGCTGTGCAAAAAACTCCGTATTTTGTTTTTTGGTGGAGCGAGATGTCAGACCTAACGGACTTCCAAAGAGGAATAATTGTTGATGCCCGCCTTGTGGGTCGTCCTTGACCGAGTGGTCGATTTGATGAGTCTTATTAAGATATATTGTATGCAAAGAGAGGCAAAACCTCTCCAGGAAAGAGCAGATATCGCTGAAAGTCAAAGCTGGCTGAAAGGGATGTAAGAACACTTCGTCGAAGTGTGACCAGAAAACAAAAAAGGAAGGTGTCGCAAATTACAGCATAATTTAATGCAAATGCAAGGGATAATGTCTCAGTGAGAACCATCCGGCGTACAATTTAGATATGTAATATCCATGGCATAGCTACAATAACGAAACCTTTGTTGACACCACGAAGCATCAAACAACACATTCAATGGTGCAAAGATAACAGAAAACGAACACTAGGGGTATGGAAACATGTGATATGGTCTGATTAGTCAAGTTTCACTGAGTTTTCCACTTCGGATCGTCAAGAGATCCCCGCCTGAAGCCTGTAACGTTGATTGCTTTAAACCCACTGTCAACCCTGGCGGAGGTTCCGGAATGGTTATACATCATGGAACTCATTAGATTATCATCCTCGAAGATAAAGTAACAGCCCTGAGGCACACTATATAGACAAAAAATTCCGGATACCCTGTGGTCGGGACGCGGAGACTCCTGAGGCACATAGTAATATGATGTCGTTCCCCCTTTTGCATCGATGACAGCCTGTACACGCGTAACAAGACTTTCCACCAGGTTGTAATAGGTGGTCGCAGGAACTGACTTCCAGGCGGCTGAAGTGAGTCCAGCCACGGAAGATGGGCATATGTGGTTAAGCATGTAATTTGCGTTTTATTTCGTCCCATAGATGTTTAATGGAGTTCAGATCGGAACATGAGTCAACTTACGGAACATCCATGTCGTTAAACCATGGCCGCACATGCTTCGATGTGTGTACAGGACAGTTATCTTGCTGGAAGATAAATGTGACTTTCTCAAACTGTTGCCACAGAATTGGGAGGGCAGGGTTGCGTGAATGGCCCGATAGACCGCAGAGTTCATGTTGGCCGTCACAGGAACCCAAACTGAACCATGAAAAACACCCCACACCATTATATTGCCGCCATCGAACAGTTGGCACAATTTAGTCGGATAATTCTAAGTGATTCGACTTTGTTTCCAAATGATGATGCAACATTGTAGGAGGATAATGCTCTAATTCAAACTGCTCCGTGCATCTGATCTTGGTTCGACGAACATGGAACTGAAGTACAGCATCTATCTTGGCCATCCCATTAGCCAGACTTGAATAGTTTTGAGTGGAGTCGTATAATAACCCAAGTCGTTATTCTTGCGAACAAGATTGGAAGTAGATTCCCACCCCCTGCTTCCGTCATTGAATAAGCATCAGCATTGTTTCAAGAGGAGTACAAATTTATGTTGTTCGTGATTTATATCTATCCGTAGTTCTGTTAATTCTGCAAATTTTGCTGGATTGTAAATTAAGCTGAATCCGCTCTTATTTTAATTTTTGTAGGAGCTTTTTTTTTGTTGTTGTTTCTTATTTGGCGTAGGGCCGTGGATACATCCCACGTGTCATCCATTGCGGATCTAACCCTACAAGGATAAGAAATGTGAAGATAATCTTTTTCCAATTTCGATTCTGACAATTTTTCACATTCTTCAATATCTTCTCTCTTAGGAGAAAGAGTGGAAGAAGAAGCAGATAAGCACAGGAAAGAAAGTAAATATTCAAGCCAACGTTGGGATTCGAATCCTGGTGCCGACGTATCGGCCTCATGGGAGACTGTCGTCTAATCCCCTAGACCACGCTGGCACAGCAAACTTTACTTATTTTCCTATATTATTTTCGATTCATTACTTGCCTTACTCAGTTTTGATTCGTCAATCTTGATGATTATCCACCCTTTTTTGCTTTCACTTATCATTACTTTAATTGTGGATTGAATACTTTATTCAAGTTAGTAGTTACAGAGTTTAATGGAATACAGAAGTTCTTTAATCAATTGCTTCTGCTAGTTTCTTTGCCATTATACCCACAAGGTATGGTACTTCGTGCCACATGGATTAATTAACTCAACGCTAGTTTAATGTCGTAAATGATTAATTTTCTTTCTTGATGTATTGGTTTGTTTCTGACTCGGACAACAAATGCAAGAATCCATTCGTATTTTCACTTTTCCATTTTTACTACTATGGCTCCATTTATATCATCTTGATTATTACCGTGCATGGCGTGGCCGTGCGGTCTCGGCGGCGGCCAGCCGTGGCGACCAGTGCGCCAGTACCTGGGTTCGAATCCCGGCAGTGGCATGGCTGTTTCAATTTCCTTTCCTGTGTTGTCCAGCCTCTTCTTCACTTTCCCTTCGGTCTGACGTCATTCCTTAATGGCGTCCTGGGGGCAGGCAACGGGAAACCACCCCCAGTATCTTTCCTCAGGTGTTTCTAGGAGATCCATGTGAGACCTCCATAGAACTGGACCTGTCTTCGGACAGAAAACTATGGATGGATGGATGATTATTACCAATTTAGCTTACATTTTCGCTCTTTAATCTGCATGTTTGTGACAGTATAATCTGTTTAATAACTTATTTATTAATCTTTTACTTTCAGGAGAGTACGGACATGTATGGTTTTGAAGCGGACTTTGAGGGACTTGTAAACTCCTTAGCAAGTATTATAAAACCAGGACAAACCAATACCATCCAAATAAAACTAGATTGGTTTGTTAACGATAAGAGAAATCCGGTTTTTCGGTATTTTGGATCACTGACTTTTCCTCCCTGCAAGGAAATCGTAATTTGGAATCTAATCTACTCAACAAACTTCGGTATAACAAATGATTCGGTAAGATCAGGAAGGTCTAGATATAACAAAAAATTGTGAGATGAAAGTTTCTTATTTCACACTTTGTCTGTTTTAATTTATTAGAAACTTAATTAGTTCAACAATCTTAATATATAATACTAATGGTTTACTTGGAACAAAAAAGTTAATGTTAATGTTTCGACAGTATTCCTCATTTCTAGTAACAAGAAATTGTAAACATAATTACAAATGCTTAAACATAGAAAAATGCTTCTTAAATATGCTATTTGTAAAAATAATTTTCTTGCTTTATGACATTTTTATAGGATTTGATTAATAACAACTGATTATGAGTAATTGCTTGTTTAATCATTTTTATAGCTGGAGGCCTTCCGGAAACTAGAAGGAAAAGGATCAACAAAACTCAGCAATAATTTCAGACCTCCAAATCCAAAGAATGAACTTCCAATCGTAAGGTTTTATAAAGGGGATTACTATACAGATAAAGAAAGGCGAGAGTTAATGGAGCAAAAGAAGAAGAAGTCATAAAGAGGCCTAAATGAAAACTCTCTCTTTTCAATAGATGCTTTTTTTAATAATTTTTAATAATCTTTAATAAATTATTGAATCTCTAAAGTCGAAGTATATACATATGCGTTAAAAAGTAGTCCTTCTTCTTAGTTTATAATGTATTCCATGGAATATCGATTGTTTTCAAATCCTCTTCAGGATAGTTGATACTGAAAATGAGAGAATTTGAAATTGATAAAAGTGTTTTAATTTTTTTAATTGAAAACTTCAAATCGAATTCCAAATATAAATGGAATTCTTTATGCCATTGTAATATCTGTTTTCCTTATTAGTTTCACTAAGACTTGACCTTGTAGCTGCAATTTACTAATTTTCATATTTGCTTTATTTGTAAAATGTTTTAATAGATTTTAATAAATAGTTTAATCGTTTCCGCTGCTTTTTTCTTTATCCAATATTCAGTGAACACATCTCTGAATAGTTAATCGAGTTTAAAATAGTTTCGTTTCGTCCTAATGCTGATATAACAACATTGATTTCCATGCAAAAATCAAACTACCAATTTGGAAACCAAATCTGAACTACAATAATAAGTTTTGAAAAAATAACAGTAACATGGAATTCAACAAAGAAGCCACAAAGATATAATACGAGCTTCAAAATTTAAATACAATGAAAGTTATCAAGAATCTATCGACTTAAAATATACATGTTTTATTAGTTCTGACTTAAGGAAGATAAGGGTAACAACAGGCAATAGATTTTTCGGTTACAGTAATAGATTGAAAATGAGAATAAGTTGATGCTCCAAGTTAGTTTATTAGAAATGTCTCCCTCCCGTCTCCAAACTCATCTGTAATTTTGACCATAGAAACCATTGATAAAAATAACTTCATAGTCAATTTCACCATTATTTTCCAAATATTATCTCCAAACAAATTATATGCTTTTATTCTATAAACATTTTATCTTAACAATTTATTTCTTTTCAACAAAGCTAAAGCTTTTGCAAATAGATTGTTTATTTTTAGCACCTCGGTAGCAAAATGACCTGCTGAAGCATTAATTCGGATGTCCAGAAAGGGAATGGGGGCCATGAATCTCATGTTCCGTTTCCAATGTGATACTACAGGCATGGATATTAACAGCATCGGACAATCCATCCAGAACCCAAAAGTACTTGCAGTGGTTGATTCTCATTTCCTTCGGAAGTGTAATAAAAAAGTTTTGTGAACAATATCCATCAATAAGGCTTTGAGCGACAGCTGAAGGATTTACAATAAAGTTCTCCTCTATTTGCTTCGCTACAGTTCACTATTGTTTATTTATCAACATTGCCATGAGCTCCGATCGATTACCTCTTGTGATCAACGCTTGAGGTCTCTGCTTTATTATTTTTTCCTCAACCCCCTCCCTCCCGCATCATTGGTTCAAAGTTCTACTGGGATCCCACGCCAACCAGCTACTACTTTCTATCTCATTGGATCGATGGTCCTATTTATTCCTGTGTTTTCCTGTCTGTCACCATTCCCCTTTCGCTGTCCAGTCAGCCCACTGGACGCTACTAGCAGGGTGCGTATTTTATTCTAATGTAATTCATTCATCTAATATAATTCATTGGTAGCACAACGACGTTCAAACACGTAAGCCTTGATTCTCCACAATGAGAGTCAGGACTTAGTGGTGGCCATTTCAATGGAGCAGGCGATGCTGGAGTACCGCCACCAATGCAGCGTCCTGGAAAATGTTCATGAGACACACAGAAAGAGCGATTTAGTAAACAGGTGCCCTGTCCTGCTACAGCCAGACGCGTTCCTGGATACCCACGTCTTCAAGCTGTGGGATTAACCATGGCTAAAACACATTTCGTCATTACTATGGCCATCAAAAAACTATAATCCAAACAATGACGTGATGTCATCGCAGCCGATTCCATTATGTGAGGTGGATTCCTCTCCAACTCCAGTGTGTATTGAGGGCTCTTTTTCGCGCAAAAGACAACATTTCCAATTTGAACACCTGCATTTTGGTGTCTAAAATTGAAATATCATTTAATTATAAACATTTACTATATAATGAGGATACGGAAACTTCCCGGCCACAGCTGTATAAGACACAGTCAAAAATATGATGATGTAAAGCATATGATATCGCAATATTTTTTCTAAGAAAATAAAGGACCGAAAGAGAAAACAAGAGTAGGGAGTGAAAAAAGTTATTTATTCTCCAGAAAACAAATTAAGCTTAATAATATAGAACTCTAATCAAAAATTAAACGCATTTTTCTGTACATTACTCGCATTTTCATTTTATTTACGTTCCTTATTTGTCTACTTTTTTCTTCATCAAGAAAATCAAGATAGAAATCAAGATAGAAATATAAACAGAAATTCAAATACAAACACGTAATTTTTCTTTTCATTACTTTAAGTACTATTCAGATATACATTGAGTAATTTTTTCGGGTATTTATAAATAAAACTTTCTACTTTATTTGTTCATCACAGCCCTCTAAGCTTCTTTTATAATTTCACCTTGTTGATAAAATTTGTAATCTATAGAAATTGAAATTTATCTAACATAATAATAATTATGCCTTTATTATTTCCTTTATTTTTTTAATGTAAAAGTTTTGATAGTTAAAATAGATATTATCTTTATATCTATTTTAACGATCAATTTCTCTTCAACAGAGTAATTATCATTAATAGAATAAAAACATATAATTTATTTATAGTAAATAAGTGAAAAAAAAAATTAAATGAGATTGAGAAGTTGTTGATTCTCCCGCAAGTTTCTATGGGACAAATAACCGATGACTTCAGACACGGGTGGCTCCCTCTGCATTTCGATCCCTTTCATCTATTGCGACATTTATATTGGATTTTGGTGTAAATGATTTGAAATAACAGAATTTTCAAGAACGAAGACAATAGATAATATAGATGCATTCCTATACATGGACAATGACATCTCATTTACTCTTAAACACTTATTGTTAATGAAACACTTATTCTCTTTCCTTTCTTATGTTATTTTATTTTTTGTTCAAATAAAACCTTGAAAAAGTTTTAAGAAATTAAAACGAAATATTGAAATAAACGGTATCTACAGTGAAGGTGTTTTTGAGTTTATTTATGTGTCTAGTTTGGATTAAAGAAGATAACGTATTTTGATGTACGTATTTTAAATTCATCTCATTTTCTTAGTAAAAACAATTATTCCCAATGAATTATTTTGATTTTAGAAGTGAGTATATTTCCTTACTCCACAATAACTTCCGAAACCGTCAGGCACAAAGGAATTTTAATAGACAGAGAACCAAGGTTAATCCAGCCTAGTTTAGTATAAACAAAAGATTTACCGTGCCACAATAATAAGATAGAATAGGGAAAAGTTACAGAAATAAAAAATATCTGAACTTTCATCGATGAGAGTTTGGGACTGACCGTTTCGTATTTTTTAGGGACTTAACGGCGAAACCCACTCACCAGATGAAAGGCTCAGATTGTGCAAAAGGGAATCCCCACCCACTTCCGACTGTGATGTCCCTCCGGAATGAAACACATTTAAAGAAAGAAACAAAAATTTTAAATCCTTGCCCGTGAAACTGCCTTTAACAAAATAAAAAAAAAGAATACTAAAATGATCTCAAGAAAAACCACTTCAGCCAGATGAGTTACACTTAATCTATTGGAAAATAGCATTTGTAATACAGAAGGATCTTTTGAGTAAGTAAAATAAAGATCATCTCCAAAACACACCTTGGAGATTCATTTTAATGTATGAAATAAGTACCTCATTGACAAGTACTTGTAGGTTTCATTTAACTTCTTGTGCAGATATAAAATAGAGTATCCTCTTCATTCCAACTTCAGCATCGCCAAAAATTTCTTAGAAGATTCTCTCAAGACTCGGACTCAGTAATTTCTTTTGCTGCATCTTTTTGACTATTGATAATTCACAATATATGCAGTTTTTAATGACAGTGAAGATCTGGAGCAAAAACACTGTTTACATCTTCAATGTAATTATCGATGAAAAACTGCATCGAGGTAAACAACAAAAAGCTTTCAGTAGCTCATCTGCTCCGAACTTTTCACGAATGCATTACACATTCGATCTCCCTTAAATTCTGGTTGATTAGAGACCATACATCTAATAAATGTTACATGTTTCTTATCATCTGTTGAGTCGAGGCCTATTTCTTGTTTGTTGTTGGTGTTGGGTTCTGGCATCCTCCTCTTCTTCAGTGCTTGATTCTACATATTGAACTATTGTTTTCCTCCAGCACGTTTTCCCTAACTATTTGTGAGGTCTGTAGAAAGTCATGCGATATTTTACAATGCTTTCTTCATCAAAACTTTCCAAAACAATGTCTTCAATTTACTGAGAAGCAACTTTAATGTTCCTTATTCCATTTTCGTTTGAACACAATTTTAAATCCTGTTTCTTTTGATAGAAAACGCACAATTCAATGTCCTTTTCACTCTTCTTACACCTCTTCTTGGGATTAATAAGTTTCAATGAATCACTCGTAAAGTTTACTATAAGTTCATTCCATTATCTGAAAAAGAAAAAGAAAAATAATTACTGACCTGTTAAGCTACTATCCTATAACTGAAAATAAGACTGGTTAAAGTTATTTTGGAAAAAGAATTTTAAAAGAAAGTTAAAATAGCCCAAACCCACTGCATCCAGGGATTATTTTGATTTAACAAAAAATGTAATTTGCAAAATATGTTTTATAAACGGAGTTAAATCAGCTTTATAAATTAAAATCGAACAAACGGTTCCGGAGATAAACATATCCAATTTTTGAGCATCGTTATCCGAAATGGCGACAAACCGACCATGATCTGGACCACGTAACCAATTTTTTTTGACACACTTATAGATGTTGTTACAAGATCCAGTAGGTAATCAAACTTAGGCCACATAAAAGTGCAACGTAACTTGAGCTCCTAGACTAAATGTAAATGAATGAATTACTGTTTCAAAATACAAATATTAAAATAGATATTAAAGAAAAAATGGAAAAGACACTCTGAAATTAGATCAATTGGAAATACAATCTTATCTTATCGATATGCAGAAGTAAAACACACTTAGGGGAAGTTCGGGTGTTATGGAACACCATTTTTTGTTTGCTGCCATAACTCGGTTATTATTCTTTTAATCAAACAGAAATATAGACTGGCGCATATATTGATTAGTTAACATTATTTATCTATTGTCGTAATTGGATATCATAATTATTTTTAAATAAAAATTTACTTATATATAAAAAAGTCATACTGGCGGTTACTATGAAATAGGCGGACAATATGAGATACAAGGTTGTTTTTGAAAAGCAAAAAAATTGATGGACATAAAAAACTCAATGACCTAGTTACAAATTAGTTACAAATAAAATAATGTCAAAAGTATTAATTCCATTGCTTTTCATGGTATTAGTTGCAAACGTTATAAATGACTTGCAAGTTTTCCGAAGGTTTATATTCTTTGGATCTCTAGTGTTCCCAACATGGCAAAACATTGGAAGTATCTGTAGAATTTCAAGGGAAAGATACTGATCAAGTTTCCCATTGCCTTCGTCAGGAAATCATTGAAGAATGATTTAAAACCTGAAGAGAACGATTACTTATATGAAATACTACTATTCCATAAAGTTTGACACACCTTCTTTGAAATAAAACCATAGCTACTTCATGAAAAAGAGACTACTATCTCATAAATGATATGGGAACAGGTTAAAGTTACTTATGGAATTGTACACATCACACTAACTTCAGCACCTGTATCAAACTTGCATTTCATCAACAGACGAATAAGCGCCAGTACGAATCAGGTCACAGACCACTAGCTTTTTGGTCTGCTGATTTCATACGGGTACATATCCCTACTTCATGGTATTGACACGGAAAAAATAATGTTTTTAATTAACTAAAAATATAAGACATCTACTACACATGTGCATGTTATATTCCTACTCAGTGAACCGAGACATATAAAATAAATACAAGCAGCCTTGTTACCAGTTTGTTTTTAATTAAAACAAACAAAAATAGAAGAAAGATACACCAAAGATAAAGATTGAAAGAAAAATAAAACATACATTTAATGGAGCCAAGACCTAAAAAGAAATACAGATAAATAGAATTAAAAAAATTAATTAAAAAATACTTAAAACTGAAAGTTCTACACAGCTACACTATTGCCAAAAATCAGTTCAAGTCAAAAGTTTTTTCCACTTTCTTGCTTTCTTTCTCTCTATATTGTCAGTTGAAGTAAGAGGCATAAAAACAAATAAATAAAAGAAGATGGACGTTCGTCGCTAGCTTTCAATAAAAAGAAACATTACTTACCGATTGTAGTTTCTCAGTGTGTCGAAGTTTTGGGATCCCATTTTTTGAAGCACAGAATATTAAATCAAAACACTCAAAAAAAGCTTGTGAGTCTTTCACCATAAATATCACACTCATGTCACTTAGCACAAACTGTTCTATTTCACTAGAGTCTTCGAAAACCAAGGAACTCTTCGTGATCGTAACTTTCACTGCCGACGACACTCCGAAAGCTCCTTCCAGGAGACTTCGGTATGGCTCTAGGCAGCTTCGCCGCATCGATGGCGTTTGAGGCTCGGCGTAGCAAGTGCACAAAGGATTAAGAGAGTCACACACAGTCTCGCCGCTCAGCAAGTCAATAAATAGTTTAAGTGCTCTTTTCACTGGTAATTCCATCGCTTTGGTATCATCAACAATTCACAATATAAGGGTGGGGTTTGTTTCACTACCACTTAACTTCTTACTCCTTTTAATTACTAAATTCTTACGATCGGATTTCAAAAGACCGAAAAATAAATAAAGAAGACTCCATCATCAACGTCTTTATAAGTCAACGGCTCGAATATCTTTATTTTTACAAAGTCCAAAATCTGATAAAAGAAAAAAATACTCTATGTGAAATAAACAACCAATAAGAAAACCAAAAACGAAATTACAGAAATACAATGTAACGAAAAAACGAAAAAGTAATGAGAAACGAAAAATAAAAAGAGATAAATAAGAAACTAAGAATTAGAAATAAAGCGAACTAATCTAATATATAGTCAAACATATTCAGCCATTGTATGCTTATAGTATAAAAAGGAGTATTCATGGGCATAGCAGCCTCTGTTATAATGGCTAACTACGTTATGAAATACATAGAATATCAATTCCATCACATATCCAAAGTTAACATTATTCTATATTACAGATATTGTAACGATATCTTCGCCGTAGCCAACACAGATAACTTGCAAAATATAATGGATAACTATAATAAGATACACAGTTCGATTCAATTTGAAATGGAAACAGAAAAAAGATCCAATTCTACCATTTCTTGATTGACAAATAATCCAAAAAATGATAAATTACATTTTGCTGTCTAAAGAAAACAACTCACGCCAATAAAATAGTAAATTACAAATCTAATATCCCCATCCACATTAAGGATAACATTAATAGCCTGAAGAAGCAGGGAAATGTCGCTGCTAAAGCAGGGAGATTTTTAATAATAAACAAGTTTTGTAATAAAGAACAGTGATATTAGGTTATTTTCGGAAGAAAGTTTTGAAGACCCATATCTTATGTTTAATAAAATTAATTCTGATCAGTTCCAAACTTGACTCATTGTTTCTTTGCTTCTGAAAGTTTCTCCCACAAACATCATTTCAATATTGATTTCCCTCAATCTATAAGCTGGCCGTACCCCTATTATGTTACTATTATATCAAGGGGTAAGGGAACTTTCCCGTCACCCTGCTATTACAAATGCTATCAGTAACTAACTGTTGCTAGTGAATCTCTTAAAACTTCTTTATTCTTATCATGAACGATATTTTGATTGAGGCTAAGCAGAATCCAGATATAAACAGAGATGAATTTATCTCTTGTTGAGTCCAGACGCACTTTTTGATGAAGATAGCTTTTGTTACAATGGTTAAAGAATGCTGTGATCATAACTTGTTTTCTGTTAGCTTTTGATCTTTAAAGACAAATCTTTAAGGAATTAAAATATTTTAAGATTTGATATGAAGAAACTACGGGAAGCGATTTCCTGGAAGAAACAGTGGTTCTTATATGTTTTGGATGCATTCTAGCAAGATTCATATATAAATTCAAATGATATACAGGTCATTTTCTATATAAAGACAAGCATCATAATCTCAATATATGGTCAAATTCCAGTAGCTCTGGAGAGTTGAAGAAGTTGGATACATGGATGCTGCATGACTGGACACCAGCTTAAAGGAACCGCGTCTTAAAGTCCGCAGTTCTCTCCCTTCCAAGAGTAACTGAGTTTTGTGCATGCCACCTTCATCTAACGAAAAGTTGGACATATCTGACATAGATGTAGATGATCAGTGTTGGGTTACTTACTTGTGAATGTGGGTGGCTTGACAGCCGAGCACGTCGACCTGAAGATCTGTTGTGCTATGCCACGGAAAGAAAGTCAGTGATGGGTTTGGAACTATTATGTTGTTCACAATTTCCTAAAAGAATGAGTTTATAAATTTCACACGTATCTACATAATTAGGAATCTACTTGTAGTAACTGACCTTTGTTTACTTACAATATCTGTAAAGCAAAAATATTAAACTATTGAGTAGTAAAAGAATTGAAAGAATTATCATCAAATTCAAAAAAAGGGTGACATGGCTAACCGGTTAGTTCGAGAATGCTCATGCGACCATTTTTCCATTTAAGATCCCTTCGCTGTGAAGATCATAGTAAAAACCCTACGCTCTCATCAATACAACAGTAGAACTCAACCCACATACTCACAAAGTGCATCCAGGGAGTACGTCCTTCCAAGCTAATTGTAATTCTGAATTTTTTTTTTAAATATTCGCCAGTCCTGTTAGATATTCAAAAATAAAGAATATATGTGCTAAAAGGTGGTGCTAAAAGATCAACTTATATAATTTCCTAATTTCGTCTGTCTGTCTGTCTGTCTGTCTGTCCGTCCGTCTGTCAGTCTGTAACTCGATATAATTAAGCTACAAAGATAGATCTATGGTTCTCAATGGTACCATTAAATCAAGGGTCCTCAAATTGGATGAAATATTAGTTCATTTTGTCATTCCATGTTGTTTCCATGACATTCTAACTGAAATTCTAACAAAACATATCTTCAAAACCAAATAATTTTTTTATCACTGCACCGATTTTAATGAAATTTGGCATACTTATTCAGTTTTTTACGCTGATTTTGAAACTCAAAACCATTTTTGCCATAGAAGCTTAGTTCACAAGTTAGCGCAGTATTTAGATTATACAAAGGTGAGTTTTAAATGCCTTTCGGCGTTATGAGTCAAAATAATAATTATTCTTTGGATAAATTAAACTTTAGATATGGTTGGTATTTCGTTTTTCTTTTTAGGTGGAAAATGATCCTTTAGATTAAATTCTCAGAACCTATATTACAGGTGTACAGGTAAGAAGTACACCTAAATAGGTCTGATAAACATTAAAAAAAATTTCAAATCAAATCAAATCAATCGAATCAAATATATATATATAAACCATTTTTGTCGTAGAGGCTTCGTTCACATGTTAGCCCAGTATTTAGATTATATTTCCTTTTTTTTATAATTGATAATAAAAAGATTTTTCAGATTGTTTTTTGCCTGTCGTCCGACAGACTTTGCTGCTAGTTAATATATAATTATTAACTGTAGATTAATTAACTTTGTTAACTATCTACTACAGAAGAAAAGAAACTTAACAAAAGTTTTATTAAGTTTAGAGTAATATTATCATCAATTACGTCAGCGATTAATAAAGTTTTTACATTCATAATACTTTTTAGTTTTTCAGAATAATATTTCTCCCAATTAATTTGACTGAATAATTTATATTTAATATAGTTTTCCAATCTTAGACCAAAAATATTATTCATTTTTTGTTTTGAAAGATTTTTAGCCAATTGTAACTAGCTATTTTTTTATTACTTTGATTATTTTCTTCACTATTGACATTATAAATGTTATTCATAATTGTTTTATAGATAACGTTTTCTTTAATAATAAGTATTTAAAATTGTCCTAATTTTTTTTTCCAAAATAGGCAAATTTCTAACATTTATAGATGCATTACTAAAAAATTTTAAAATAATTTTTTTAATATTTTTAATTTTTATTTTGTTCACAAAAATCCAACACTCTAGATCATAATCTAAAACCGAATTCACTTGTGATTTGAAAATTATTACTTTTTTTTAAATGGAGTAAGTAAATTAATATGATTAAAGAGATAAGTGTAAGTACAGTGCGGGGAAATTAGACAAAAAAGTGGCCGAACCCGGACATTTGAAATAATAAGCTGAAAATTGGTAGAAATGTTGAGAATAAGTGTTCTGATTGATATCCCAAAATTCCCAAAAAATCTATCTTTGGGAAAATCCGCCATTTTGAAAAAAACCGCCCCCATCGTGGATTTGTCGCGTTTTAAGCATAGCGACTGAACCTAGATTCTGATTGTATTCGTTTTGCACCAAATTACTTAACTCAGGCTATGTTCTCTTCCAAAACACTAAAATTAATAATTATAGACCAATTTTGGTGCTTGAGAAAAAATAATATTTATTTAAATGCGACAAACGAATGTTGGTCTGAAACTATAATAAATGTTATCGTAACATACAAAAAAAATGAATCAAAGAAGACTTCATAACACAAGGCATGAAGTACAGGCATAAGCAGCAATACAAATACATTATCAAGGGTAAACATTAGTTAGCTTATTTTGTGTTGTCACTGGAGCTCGATTGGCAGTTCACTCACTGGCGAAAATCTTTCACTCACTGGTAATGCATGATCTGAAAAATTGTAACCTAAATTAGCGTCCATTTTATAACAGTAAACAGTAGTCTTTAAATTTTGTAGTTATTTACCGTTACTATGACAACATGTCGGCCAAAGTTTCAACGTCATCATCACTATCCGAGTCAGCGTAGTCCATACGATGTGTGCAGCCATGTTCTGCGCAGTAGCCGCACATACTTGGGCAAAGAAAACCGTGTCTTCTTCATCCGCGTCTCTTCTCGCAACCACAGTTACAGTTGCAGGATATGATGTTCGGTATCTGCTCCGGTGCTGGTTCTTCTTTAGTTGGAATGGGTGTCAGCTGACTTGCATGATTCATCCATCCCCACTCTGCTTCCAGCAGGCGATTCCCTATCCAAACCTAGAATTATTAGTTGACGACCGACACTGTCTCCCTTAAAAAAGCTTGAACTTCTTGAAAGATCCCTTTGTGCCTTTTCTGAACGGAGCAGAAGTGGTATCACATCCACTGATTTTCCACGTACTTCACATACTGGAGACAGATGTGGCTGAAATTCCATGGACGCGCCCACACAATCCGGTGCAGGAGGAACCCTCCATCGACTGTAAACTCTGCGTTGATTGGAAAGTTTGTCTTGGACGGCGCTATCTCTTCTAAAACGTCGATCAATCCAGACATAGTGCCTTTCCGCATTAACATCCCGTCAGACAGCGCTGGAGGCCTTGCTGCAAGTTCATATGTCAGATACTCCTCGAGGTCAAAATCGTCCCGCACAACAAACAGCAATCGGTGAAAAAGTTGGTTCGACGACAGTGTCTTTTATCTTGGCCGTTTTAGATGCAGTGGCAAAAGTCGTGACTTTGTTGTTTCGTTTTAAGTGGACTTAAGTGGACTGAATCGCTGACCTGTGATTGATTTCCTTGCTTGCAAACCACGGGAGAGAGCCTCATCACAGTTAACTGAATCGTCGGCTACTATTCAGTAGAAAATAATATTAGAAGGTTTGTTGAGTCGTTAAAAGGATGGTGGGACTGGAGCCAGTCTACCATCTTGCGAACGTCTGCCTTATCTCTCACTTGCCGAGACTCTCTTAGCTCCACATGTTGGTCGGAGGTTTCGGCGAAGACTCCACAAAATCTTTCAGTGGCGTCGATTACGTATGCAGATGAAGGCATTGCACAAACCCATCGACCAATGACGTTATCCGTCAATCCACGTCCACGTGTGAGCCCACCCGCCGTCTTCATGTTTCTCATCAACACTTGCTCTATAGTTATATCGGTCCATATGCCTGACCAGAACTTTGCAGATTTCCTGACAGTGAAGCAGTCTTCCTTAACAAATTGCCGGAACTCCAAGGGAGTCATAACATCCTCGAGCTGAGATGTCCCGCAGAGTGGAAATACGGAATCATTCTTTGGATACACAGCAAGTGAAGAATCCAAACTCCAGAATGTTCAGCTCTGACAAACAGACACATGATGCCAACCATCTTAAAAGAATCGCACTCACAGCTTCGCAGTGAGCCGTCCAGATGAAGAGACCTTTCAGCTATACTTCGAACAACTCGGCTGCCTGGGCGATGTACTCTGATGACAAAACGTCATCCACCGAAGTCGTTCCAGAGTGTGGTCTGAATGTGTTCGTTTCAAGCGATCGCTGAGAAGAGAGTCTGAGTCCTGTATATCCTGAATGATCAAGATCGCCAACGACAGCTGCATCAGAAGATGTGCGCGGACAGCTAGAGCGTAGGCATGGCCGTTTACCATCTCGGTCACAGTGTTCTTCACGTACACCGTCTCCAACAATTCTTCCAAGCAGGAGAACTACGTGGTAGCCAAACACTGTGCTAGTTGAGCCATGCGCAAACTCGGCTAATTTAAAACTTGCTCATTGGCGCATCTTTTTTTTTTGTTTCAAAACTGCAGTTAGGAGGGTTTTTATCAACAACGACAGCTTTTTAAACTGGCTGTTCAATGTTTAATTTGTTTCATTCTAGGTTTCAGTTTGGATGGGGAATCGCCTACCGGAAGCAGAGTGGGGATGGATGGCTCATGCAGGTCAGCTGACACCCATTCCAACTAGAGAAGAACCAGTACCGGAGCGGGTACTGAATATCATATTCGGCAACTCTAACTGTGGTTGCGAGAAGAGATGCAGGTGCAGAAGAAGCGGTTTTCCTTGCACAAGTATGTGCGACTACTGCCCAGGACATGGCTGCACAAATCGTATGGACTACTCTGACTCATAGCGATGACGACGTTGAACCTATGGCAGACGTGTTGTCATAGAAACGCTAAATACCTACAAAATTTAAAGAACACTGTTTTACTTGTCTTAAATTGACGCTAATATAGGTTATATTTCTTCAGATCATGCATTACCGTCAAAGATTTTGGCTAGTTAGTGAACAGGCAGTCGAGCTCCAGTGGTAACACAAAAGAAGTTATCTAACTTTTACCCTTAATAATATATTTCTATTGCAAATTATGCCTATATTTCACGCCTTGTGTTATGAAGTCTTCTTTGATTAATTTTGTTTATGTTATAATAACATTTATTATAATTTTAGATCAATTTTCGTTTGTTGCATTTTCATAATTATTATTATTTCTCAAGAACCACAATTGGTCTATAATTATTAATTTTTAGTGTGTCGGAAGGTAATGCAGCCTGAATTACATAATTTGACGCAAAAACGAATACATTCAGACGCTCGGTTCAGTCGCTATGCTTAAAACTCGAAATATCCAAGATGGCGGCGGTTTTTTTAAAATGGCGGATTTTCCCCAAGATGGATTTTTTGGGAATTTTGGGATATCAATCAGAACACTATTCTCAACATTTCTATCAATTTTCAACTTGTTATTTCAAATGTCCGGGTCAATGTCTAATTTCCCCGGACTAGTATATGAATTTTTTATGATAAAATCAAACTGTGTATCCCAGTTAAATTTCTCATCTAAATAAATTCCCAAGTATTTTTTCTGTCTACAAATTTAATTTTTGTATAAGTAAATTACTATTAGTATGTACATTGGAATTCATTTCACTACAATTATGATAATGGAGTGTAAGAAAGAATTCCTATTTTAATATTGTATTTTTATTTTTAATAACCATTGCCTTTGTTGTTTTAAAATTAATGGTTATAATACTATTATTATTGCCTCGAAAAAGTTTCAAACCATGGGTTTCCCCAGCTAAGACTATATGGCGGGTCAAGGACTAAAGCACATATTGCCAAGTGTTACAAAAAAAAAAAATAAAAAAAAAAAAAGTTTGGAATAATAGTTAAGGATGGGTGCTTGTGTCCATAAATTTCCTAACTATGCGTGTTGTGTTGAGTACCACAGCCTTCTGAGTTGTATGTAAGTGTTTTTATGAAGTCCTCGTGTGCTGAGGCTGTGGTGCAATGTGTGAGGCACCAGACCAGTGGCGGACAGGACGATGGGTACAACACGTACTCAGTCCTGCCTCCACTGCTTCTGGAGCTCGTGTGCTAGGTTTGTATATTTACTTAACTTGTCTGCGTGAGTTTTCTGCATGTTCTTGCTGATAGGCACTGCAATATCAATGAGATAGGTCTGTTTGTTGACTTTATCAACAAGTGTGATTTCAGGTCAGTTGTGATGTATAGTTTTGTCTGTGTGAATGGGGTGGTCCCAGTACAGCTTATGTGAGGTTGACTCTAGTACGCTTTGTGGTGTGTACTTGTAGTATGGGACCGTGTTTTTAATAAGTGAGTGTTTGTGTGCTAGCTGTTGATGAACGATCGATGCTACCTGATTGTATCGGTGGAGGTAGTCTGTTTGGGACAGAAGGGGACAGCCTGATATTATGTGGTCGATCGTCTCCTGTGTAGTGTGGCATTCCCTGCATCTGTCATCGTGTGTGTTTGTGTCGTGTAGAATGTGTTTCTTGTAGTTACGTGTGATGACTTGGCCATGTATCGCGATCATGAACCCTTCGGTCTCCCCAAACAGCTCACCACTCGTCAGCGATCTGTTCGACGCTTCCATGTCGACATGAGGCTGGCTGAGTTCGTGGCGATGTCTTCCATGGAGTTCCTTACTAGCCCATGATTCATACAGCTGCTGTGGGTGGGTGTCGGGGGTGGTGAGTGTTAAACAGAGTTTGCGAGATCCAGGGGTGTCAGGTGTGTGTCAGCCTTGACAATGGCTGAGTGGAGTGAGGAGTGTTGTGCTCTTTGGTGGAAGTGTTGCCTAAGTGTTTGTACTTGTTTTTCGTGTAGGATGAAGAAATTGATGAGTCCTCGGCCTCTCTCCTTGCGGGGAAGTCATCCTTTCCGTAGAGGACTTGGGGTGGTGCATGTTGTGTTTCGTGAATGTGGTGCATGTTGTGTTTCGTGAATGTAGTGCATGTTGTGCATTGTAGTGCTTCGAGTTCAGTGTTTGTCCATGGAATTATGCCGAACGAATATGTTAGTGTGGAGATGGCAAAAGTGTTGATTACTTTAATTTTATTTTTGGCATTGAGCTGTGTTTTGAGGATGTTGCCAACGCGAGCACGATATGTTTTTTTGAGTGCGTTTTTGATGTTTGCGTTGTCAATGACGCGCGCTTGCTGGAATCCCAGATACTTGTAGGTCTCTCCCTCTTCCATGGACTTGATGGCCAACCCATGGTCCAGTTCAAAACCCTCCAAATTCGTAGTCTTCCCGCGTGTTATATGCAGCTTGCGGCATTTGTCAATTCCAAATTCCATCCCAATGTCTTTGGTGAACTGTGTCGTGACTAGTAGTAAATTGGTAAGTTGTGCGTTGTTTGTGGCGTAGAGCTTAAAATCATCCATGTCGAGTAAGTGTGTGATTTTGTATGGTGTCAGAGTGCCTGAGGTAAGCCTATAACCGTGTTTTGTGTCGTCTAGCATGTGGCTTAATGGATTCAAGGCGAGGCAGAACCAAAGAGGACTCAAGGAGTCTCCCTGGAAAATACCTCTCCTTATGGGAATGGGATCTGTAGTAATGGAGGTGTTGGAGGTGCGTAGGTGTAATGTTGTGTTCCAACTCTTCATCGTGGCATCCAAGAATGCCGTGATCTGGGGGTGTACTTTGTAGAGTTGAAGAGTGTGTAAAAGCCAGGAATGGGGGACTGAGTCAAAGGCCTTCTTGTAGTCGATGTACGCGACGTGTAAGTTCCTATTCTTCGCGCGCGCCTGCCGCAGGATTACCGAGTCAATAAGGAGTTGCTCCTTACAACCCTAGGAATTCCTACGACAGCCCTTCTGCTGTTCGGAAAGAATGTTATGTGTCTCGATGTGTGTGTAAATTTTGTTTGCAAGGCAGGAGGTCAGGAGTTTGTATAGTGTGGGGAGGCAAGTGATTGGACGGTAGTTTGCAGGGTGTGCTGTGTCAGTGTTCTTGCTCTGTAGGTAAGTGAAACCTTGTGTGAGGAAAAGAGGCATATGTTCTGGGTGTTGGATTATGTCAGTGAGTGCAAGAGCTAGCTTCCCATGCAGGGACGCGAACCTCTTGATCCAGAAGTTCTGAATGCCGTCTGCACCAGGAGCCTTCCAGTTGTTAGCATGTTTTAGTGCTGTCTATATGTCTGCGAGAGTAATATCATGGAAGGACATGAAGGGTAAGTGTTCAGCGAGTTGTTGTCCCTCTGTGATCCACGGTGCTTTGTCATTGTGGGGGATGGGGTTTGACCACAGAGATGACCAGTATTCATGTAATGCCTCGTGTAATGTGTTTGCGTTGGGTGAAGTGGAGGGAGATGTAAGGGATCTGCAGAATTTTTTCTCATTGTATTGGAAAGTGTTGTTCTGTTGTTTGCGCAGAGTGCATTGTTTGTATCTTTGTAATCTTTTTGTAAGCGCACTGAGTTTTTGTTTTTGTGTGTCGAGATGTTCCTGAACCTGGTTATGATGGTTTAAGTGTGAAGGGCGAGTGTTTATGTGCTTGAATATCTTCCTGATCTGGGACATAAGTTTCTTTGTTTTGTTTCCTGCACAGTATTGTGTGAGCCTGGCTATGTGTCCTCTAAGGTCGCTGATGCGGCCCTCAAGGCGAGATCTCCAAGGGGGGTTGTATTCTTGTGACCGTGCAGTGGTAGGTATGTGGTGTTGTTTGATTCCAAGTGCCCGAATGGTTCCCTGTGCCGCGCAGTAGAGTGTTGTATGAATGTTTGGATATTTTCAAGGTTTTGTGATATAGTGTGTGTGTTGAGATGGTATATGACTGTGGCGAGTTGTTTTGATGTGTGTACTTTGGGGTTATTATTATTATTATTATTATTATTATTATTATTATTATTATTATTTAAATCATTCTTACATTATTACAATATTTAACCATTCTAAGAGAATTAAAAGCAATATATTGATCTTTATTACAAGAAATTAGAATAATATCATCCATAGATATACTTACATATTTGGAAGTTTAATACAACTGCTTATAGAATTAATGTACAAATTAAATAATAAAGGTCCTAAATAGTTCCTTGAGATACACCTGCCTTAATATTGTAGAGTTTGCTAATTGAGTTTTTTATTTTAGTTTTGAATTGTCTGTTATCTAAATAAATTTTTATGACTTTATAGATGTTGCTTCTAATACCTATAATATTAAGTTTTTATAATAATCAATTACGGTTTATATTGTCGAAGGCTTTTTTAAAGTCAATGAAAGTAATATATATGATATTCCCATTATTTAAATTTTCTATTATGAGATGATTTAACTTTTTAAAAGTTTGACTGTACTATTATTGGGTTGTAAGCATATTGATGTTTCGTTAATATATTATTATTTTTAATAAAATTATAAATAGTATTTGATACTTATTTCTCAAATATTTATGAAATACTTGAGAGTATTGATATAGATCTATAATTATCAAAATTGTCACTTTTGCCACCTTTATAAAGAGCAATAACGAACGCTATTTTCCAAAGATTAGGGTAAATACCGATACAAAAAAATTATGAAAAAGTTTAACAATTAACGGGGAAATGTCATCCTTAATTTTTTTTTATTTCATTAACTGAGATATTAACTAGGCCAGTAGAAAATTGTATCCTTTATTTCTGTATTGAATTTGTAATATCCAGTGTATTAGATAAAAGCATAACAGTAGAGTCAATAGAAGGATTCTTTTCATAAAGTGGAGAATGGTGAGCTCTAGATTTTTTATTTTACTCATTTCTTTGTGTGAATTTCTTATGTAAATTCCTAAAAATATTGCTGATATCATCTTTTTCCAATAATTTGTTCAAATAATTGTTTGCCGAGGATTTCTGCTTGCAACAAAATTCTTTATTAATAATTTTCCATATTGCAGTATTAGAATAGTGATATTGTCAATTAAATTTCTGTAATAGAAATTTTTCCGTTTAAAAATTAGATTTTTTAACCAATTTCTCTTTCTTTTATACAATAACTGATACTTTTAATTAGTTCGATTTCTTTTAAATATTCTAAATAACTTATTTTCATCTTCTATGAGTTTCATGATTTCCTGAGTCATCCAGAGATGTTTGCATGTATTATTATTAAATTCCCAGAAGTATTATGTATGTTTTCTAATTTATTTTTATTTTTAGAGATGAAACAAGCTTTCTTTATTCTTTTGAAGAATTTATTAATATATAGGGTGTATCTGAAATGTGCGGCCAAACTTAAAGGTTGTATTGAATCAAGCAAAACAACGAATAAATGTTATATAAATAAGGATCTGGAAATTCGTTATCTCCAAGAAATGAACGATGAAATGATACAGAGGTGTTGGTCTTTACGTCGTATCAATAAATTGCTCCTCGGTAATTGTGACATGTAATGTTCAATAACCCCTTCCCCCTTCAAACAAAAGTGGAGCAGTCTGATTGCATGCATTCCAGACGTGAAAATCCAGACGCCGCAGCTTGTTGTAGAAAACATCATGATTACGAGGTACAGCAAAGCAGAGATGGCCGACATCCATTCCACTTACGGAAGAGCAAATGGAAAGTGCGGAGAAGCTGCACGACTGTACCTGGAATTCTTTCCGCAACGACAGTGTCCATCCAGGAATACATTTAGTGCGATTCTTTGTCGTCTGGCTGAGACAGGATCATTTATGCCCGCTACTGTCGATAGAAGCAGAGACCGACACATCATAAAAACACACATTGAAGAACAGGTGCTGGATAAAGTCGTAGAAAATCCTGGAACATCCACTAGAAAGATTGCCAGAGAAGTTGTCATATCCAAGCAAAGTGTGCACAGATTTTCCATGAACAGCTTCTCTACCTATATCACGTACAGAGAGTGCAAGGTCTGTCATCATCTATTAACCTCCACCTGTGGTCTTTTGCACATGGTATCTGCAACACTGTGTTCAACCTACTTTTCCGCTGTCTGTGATTTTCACCGACGAGTCTTGCTTTACGAAAGATGCCATTATGAATTTTTATAATGTTCATCACTGGTGCGATGAAAACCCGCGTGCTATCACACAGTCACGGCACCAACAAAGGTTTTCCGTAAATGTTCTGGAACGGTATCCTCCGCGACCATCTCATGTTTCTGCCAGCTAAACTAACTAATCCCTTACTGGGATTTGCTGGTAAGAGTTGCCTACATGACTGGAGGATGTTTGTTTGCACACTCGTCGTCACATCTGGTTCGTGCATGGTGGTGCGTCACCTCATTTCAGCTATACAGCCCGACGATTTCTGAACCAACGTTATCCTGACCATTGGATTGGAAGAGGGGGGGGGAGAACAACAGCATGACATGCTCGTTCCCCTGATTTGAACTCTCTGGACTTTTTCGTATGGATTATCTAAAAGCATTAGTGTAACACAACCGGTTCCTGACGCCCACGCACTGCATGATCGCATAGTGGATGGGGGCAACAGAATTCGACGTGCTCCTGTTAGTCGATGGAACGACCTTATGTTGTGTGCATTGTGGCCGATAGAGGACATTTCGAGCACTTTCTGTGAAACTGAGCGACTAATAACGGCCAATACCTCTGTATTGTTGCATCGGTCTTATCTTGGAAATAAAGTATTTTCAGACCCATGTTTATGTGACATTTATTCGTTGTTTTGAATGATTGAATGCAACCTTAGGTTTGGCTGCACATTTCAGGGAACTCTTGTATTGATTAGGATCTTGATTGTTGTTATTTTTGATTTCAGTGGTTAAAAGATTTATTTTATTAATAAAGTATTACTCATCCATAGGGTAAAGCTTTTGCAAATTATTTATGAGGGTTTAATAAAGTAATTTGATCTTTCTTTTTCAATTTCAATTAATATACTATAATGGTCTGAGATATCCCATTCTATTTTAACATGAACAAATTAAGCCAAACGCACAAGACTAAAAACAATAATTACAAATTAAAAAAAGCTCACATAATCGATCTCTCCAGCGGTCTGGCTGGCTTCATCACATGCAGTTACAAAATAAAATAAAATAAAATGCAAAGCTCAGTCTTTTTATACAGAAATAGGCGAGATCCAAAGAGTATTCAAATTTCGGGAGAATCATTATTGCAGGCGGTGAGGGGTGTATAGAGTCTCGAAGCAGATCTTGTTTATTGTCCAGTGTTGGTTATTGTAGGTTGAAATTGGAATGAAGACTGAAAAAGTAATAGGCAGTATTTAATAAAATAACATTTTACGTGCGGAAAATTATTTTAACATGAACCAATTAAGCCAAACGCACAAGACTAAAAACAATAATTAAAAATTAAAAATTTCAAAATACAATAACCAACACTGGACAATAAACAAGATCTGCTTCGAGACTCTATACACCCCTCACCGACTGCAATAATGACTCTCCCGAAATTTGAATACTCTCGCCTATTTCTGTATAAAAAGACTGAGCTTTGAATTTTATTTTATTTTATTTTGTAACTGCATCTGATGAAGCCAGCCAGAGCACTGGAGAAATCGATTATGTGAGCTTTTTTAATTTGTAATTATTGTTTTTAGTCTTGTGCGTTTGGCTTAATTTGTTCATGTTAAAATAATTTTACGCACGTAAAATATTATTTTATTATTATATCCCTTTCTATATTGTCAGTAATTTCAGTATTTCTCATATTAGAAAAACAATGATGGATACAAGTATTAGTGGAGTAAATTTTTGCAGTAGCTTTTCTTGTAGTTCATAAATATGATTAGTGAATCCTATATTGTAGAAGGTTTGTAGATAAATGCAAGTTATTTTATTTAAACTAGTTTTTCCTACATCGATGTTCAAATCACCTAAATAAAATCCCATTGTACAAATTATTCTTTGTAATTTCACATAACCTTTTTTTTTAATTCATTATTAAAAATAATTTTGTTATTGTGAGGTGGTTTGTAAATAGCAAAATTTTTTTACTCTTTTAAAATGTAAGATTTATTATCAATTTCACAAATAATACTTTCGTAAGTTGTAGTATTGGAGTTTATGTTACTGGGTGAATATGATTCCTTATAGAAAATTATGACACCACTAACTCAAGAGCTTGTTCTTAAATTATAGATCTTATTGAATCTAGGAATATTATGCTGAGGGATTTCTTCACTTTTTATATTAACTTCAGCAAAAATAATTAGATGGATAAAATCAACTTTTGAGTCTTATATTAGCCATTAGATAACCAAAATCAGTTTTAATTCTTCTTACATTTAAAAAAACTAAAATTATTTGATTGATTTTTTCGGCTCCACGAATTTAAATTATCAATAATATTTAATTGGCCTCCTTCAATTGAAGACGGTATTTTTTTAATATCCTTCTCACTTCGGAATTATATTATTTTTGTTTTTTCGTTTTTTCTTGTTAATATAATATAATTTTTCATACAAACGAATTTGTTGGCCTTTAATTCAGCTTCTATTTTTGTTTACCAAAAAATATTTTTTTAATATTTAAATTAAATTTTCATTTATGGAAATTTTGCTGCTGTTGCTATTCTTAAAAATATCTGTATTTATTACCTTTTTATGTTGTTTATACGTAAATAGCCACTTATCTCTGTCTTTCCTTTTAAGAATTTAGTCCGGGGAAATTAGACATTGACCCGGACATTTGA